>PVKH010038336.1:0-11342 GCA_004027955.1 Chaetophractus vellerosus | reverse complement strand
TCTCCCTTCCTCTCTCCTTCTTCTGCCTGCTGGCTCAGACAGCCCTGACCTTCCACATGCAGGCGCAGGTATCTGCTACTCATTCAGTGAATGCTTCTCTGGAGAATTTCTGGGTTCTGGCTCCATACACAGCTTTCTTCCAAAGAATCACAGGGCCTTTGAGATCATTTAGGCCACTGCCCTCACTTTATGACTAAGAAAATGGGCAGAAGAGGTAAGGAAATCTGCCTGAAGTTACACAGCAAGTTCCTGGCAGATCGGGGGCTGGAACTTGGTCTGCTGCTTCCCACCCCACCCTAGGCTGAGCCAGGACCTAGGGGTGATGGTGACAAACAGCTCTGTATCCTAAACTACCTGGAATGAGGGCAGGGTCATTTCCTGGAGAAATTCTTATTTTTCTTGGCTGTTCTCACAAAGTCCAGACCTGTGGTTCACAGATAGGGTGTGACTGGTATGTTGTAGGGAGGCGGAGGTGGGAGGGCCAGGGCAATGCATACCTTCCCCAAGCCACATCCCCCAACCTTGGGCATGGTGATTAGTCCAACTTCTTCCAGTGCTCATGGCTTTGATATTTCTTGTTTATCTTTATTTAAAAACGTGTGCTTTTCAATATTACAGAGCAAAGAGAATTTTTGACATAGGTTTCATAATCGACATATCTGAGTTTATGTGTTTTCAGCTTCTCCTGCTTGGAAGTCATGAGTTGGGGGTAGGTGCCCAGACACACTCCTCCCTGGCCTTCCGGACACCACCCTGAAATAACAAAGGGACTCTGGTGTGCCAACCTAGTAGGAGGTGTCCAGACTTGTTGCAGTCATCGTGGTGGCCAAGCTGGAGTAATTTTTAGATGTTCAAGTCAAGATATCAAGGCTTTCAGGGCGGGGAACAATTGGTCTTGGCTGTGGGTTCCAACTGTAGAGTCTAAAGAACTTTCTGTTTGAAAAGATATGGAAGTTGGCCAACTCTTTTGGGCCCCACTTCCTCCTGGTCCTCAGAGTGTCAGTATAGGTGATGGCCCTTGAATAAAGTTAGGCATGAAGGAAACTTGCTATTTCAGGTCAGGCTAGGCTACAAAGGGCCAAATCCTTTCAAAGTACTCCAAACAAAGCAAAGAAAGAAATGTGTTACCTTCTGAGAGAAGCGACAGCCACAGGGCCAGTCCGGGGAGGTACAGGTGGAGGAGGGGAGCCCATGACCATTTCGGGAAGCTGAGAAAACCTGTAGGCCTGTGAAAAAGAAAGCAAATAGAGGGAGATTTGTTTAAACCCAGTTCCAGCAGCACATAAGCTCTTATTTTTAAAAGGGAAGAAAAAGTCCAAGGGTCAGACTTTCATTCTTTCCTCAAACTTCTTCCTGGTGGTTCCCAGACATGCCTTTTAGTTCATCTCCCTCCACTCACTCCTTTGATCTGCCACCATAGTCACAGAGCCCTTCAGATGTTCTTAGAACATGCCAAGTTCTTCCTGCTTTTGTACTCGCTGCTGCGTCTACCTGGAACACTCTTTTCCCAGGCCTTTACATGCTTTCTTGATTTCATTCATCCAGCCACATCCTCCCCCTAGACCCCCATTTTATCTATCCCCATATTCTGCTTTATTATTATTACTTGTTATGGCAGTTGTCACTCTGACATGATATTGTTGCTTGGTTTATTATCTGCCACCAACTGGACTGCAGTTAGGGCAGGATCTTTGTTGTTAGCTATGTCCTTGTGCTTGGAACAGTGTTCAATATACAACAGATGCTCAATAAATATTAGATTAATGAGTGAGTGAATCACTGATTGTAGTTTACTTTCTCACTCATGGAAAGCAGGTGTGGTGGAAAAAACATTGGATTTAGAGTTAGGAGGTATGGGTGGAGGTTCTGGTTTGCTGATGAATAGACATATCCCTGAGCAAGTCAGGACATATCTCTGAGCCACAGATCCTCTTCTGAAATGGGGACAACAATGCCTTGCTCAGAGGGGAGCTGACAAGATCAGGCAAAGCAGTGTATGTGTAAATATTTTACAATCTACACAGCACTACTCAAAGATGTGGGATTGGAATGGTTACAATCAGTCTCAGAGTGGGTAAAAAGAAAATGACAGGGATGAACAGAATCAGAGAGCCAGGTCACAGGCTTCTTTAGCAAGAAACAATGTAGACATGCTCTATGGAAAGACAAAGCTTAACTTGTGCTTCTCATCAATTTTGTTCTTTAGGTATCATTTCTCCCAGATCTCACGGAGCAAGATTACAGGACTTTAAACCTGAAGGCACAAGGATGCAAATCACAGCACAGGGAATCCATAAACTGGATTCTTTAAACTGAATAGGGGTCAACCCCCTCCAGCATTATGGCAGACTATATACTTCTAAGGGTCACTAAACAATAAATAGTTCCTGGATGACACATACTTTTGAATACATTGTAATTGTAATTGCAAGGTATAAAGGAAATCTCCATGGATTTCGACTCCCCAACATTCACACTTCAGCAAACTATAACAAAACCATGAGCTGGGAGTAATGAATAGTAAGCAAATATGACGAATGGAGTTGCCTGGAAGTCAAATGCCATACTGACAATCATTTAAGAGATGAAGCCTTGGTAAGGTGGGGCAGCTGAACTTGAGACTCTCGTTTCAAACCCAGAAGGGGGGTAATATGCATCCCAGGTTGGTAGCACTCTCAGGCAGAAGCAACTCTAAATCCTCTTTGAAAGCTAGTATCCCTAAACTAGGCTCTCAGGATCACAGATTAAGATGAAGCAAATATGAGCGCATCATCAAAGACTATAGAACTCACAGAAACCATGAGTGAAATTCAGTAGATTTAGACCTGCAAGGACTTTAGATTTTGAAATTTCCAACACAAAACAGAAAGCAACAATGTAAGAAATGTTTAAAGACATAAAAGTGTAATCACAAAATTGTCCAGACAGAAAGATACTGACAGGAATGATCTGGCAGATTTGAAAAAGAAGAAATAGAATTTATAGAAGTGAAACATAATTATTGAAATAAAACATTCAATGTAGGGGAGTTAAACAATAGATTAGACACAGATGAAGAAAGAGCTAATAAACTAGAAAACAGAATTGAAGAAATTACTAAGAATGTGGCACAGAGAGAAAGAAGATGGAAAATATGAAAAAGAAGTTTAAGATATGGAAGACATATGAGAAGGCCTAATATAGAGTTCAATAAAGTTCCAAAGGAGAAAAGTTGGAGAACAGTGAGGCAATATTTGAAGAGACAATGGCTAAGAATTTTCCAGAATTTGTAAAATAGATTAATGATTTCAGGAAGTACAATGTATCCCAAACAGGATAAATAAAATAAAATATACATCTAGACACACCTTAATAAAACTGTAGAATACTAAAGGTAAGGAGATCTTAAAAGCATCAAGGGAGAAAAGGCATGTCACCTACAAAGAGACAGCAGTTAGACTGATAGCTGACTTCTCCATAGCACCCAGAAGGCCATGGAATGCAAAATGCACAGAGAGAATAGTTGTCAACCTTGTATGGAGTAATACTTTTACTTTCAAGAATAGGAATGAAAGAAAACATTTTCTGGTAAATCCAATGGTCCTTGGACCCTGTGAGCCAGCCACAAGGGGGGCATTTCTCTCATTTTCTTTCAAACTTCTGCCACTAGTGTGAGACAGTCATTTTCACAGTCTTATCCTGAACCATAATTGTCAGTGTACTGGAAATCTCTGTCTCTCTTTTTTTTTTTTTTTTTTTTACAGTTCCATCTCTGTTCTGCATCTTCTGGTTAACAGTATCTCAATTTGGCCTCGTGAAACTATCCTTTCCTCACTGGATACAGTCTTGGTGGACCAGGCCAAGACTGCTTCAAGATGGACCAATCAAATTCTTTCTCACTGGACTCTGAATCCTAACCAGAGAAACACGAGGACTGTAAAAGGTTTGCACTTGTTAATCCTCATGGCAGTGCCCTGAGAAACATTATCCATTAGTTCTGCTATTCAGACGTTTGAAACTATGCTGTGTTTTAACTTTTCTGAAGACAGTTTTTTTCCCTTTTTCAGCTTTAATTCAGTGAGCTATCCCACAATATCCTCAAAAATGGTCCCCCACCTTTCCCCCCTGCTCACATTAGCCAGAATCAGTTTTTGTTGGTTGCATTCAATGAGCCCTGGCTGGTAAAACCAGCATCTTATTGGCAGTGATGCTGTCTAAAACACCCATCAAAGGAATCCTCTCACTTGACCAGGGACTTTGGCAGACTGGGAAATGCATCCTAAGGGACCTAAGGCACTCAAACAATGAGACCCTCAGTTGCCTGTGTGCATTTTAGGTTGGAATTGCAGATGCTTTTTCCAGCTCTTGAATCAGACCAAAGACACCAAGTGCTTAGGTATGTGATGGAGTTGGTAAAAATTAAGCCTATTTTTCTATAGTTATAGTTCTGGACAGTAAGAAAGACTGAAATTCTTTATGAGTACTCTGGGTTTGCCCAGATCTAGAAGTACTGACCTTTTCAACATAGGGAGCTATATTGCTTGCTGCATTTTCATAAGCAAGGGTAAACTATGTATGCTAAGGGAGTATTCAGGGGACCAAAATCCTTAGCTCCACCAGATCCTAAGCTCCTTGGAGTTGTCACCACGTCTGTTTCATCCCGATACTCCTACATTACCAAGCAAAGTGCCTGAGCCTACCCAGTACTACGTAATTCTTTGCTGAATAAATATTGAAGGAACCAGGAGTAAGGAGACCAGGGTCTCATCTGGATTCACTCACTCACTCTCTGGGGACATGGCACCCTGACTCTCTGAGCTGCGTTTTTGTTTTTTGTTTTTTCCTGGTGAAATAAGGTGTCAGACTAGCTCACAGGCTTCCAAACATTTCTTTAGCCACAAAACCATTTTGATGGAACCCTAACACATAAACAGATTAAAGTAGAGCTTCTCTGGTTGAAGCTGGGGGGTGCCCCGGTGAACTTGACCCTTCATTTACCTGCATTATGGTCCCTGGGAACCTCCCCTGAACCCTAAAATTTTTCAGTTTGAAAGTCACTGTTTGCATTCCATGCTTACCAATAAGTCAACCAGTAAGGACTCACCTTTCCTAAGTAGAGAAAGGGATTGACAGCCCTCATGATATTCGGAGAAGAGTCAGGCAACGTTTTTACCATTGGTTCTCGGAAGGCTAAGTCTGAGGTCAGTATAGTCTCCTAGCCAAGAAAAGTCTTTCTATGCCTGAGTCTGTCCTACAGTTCACCAAAAGAACAGATTAAAGTTCTAAACTTCTGACAAACACCAAGGGGATTCCCTTTTCTGGAAGGTTTTTCCAGGTACAAAGCAAGACTATACAAGAGATCAGACAGTCCCCTTTGGGCAGAATCCTGGGGCAACCACAGGGGCCACATAAAAAAGCAGAGGGGCAGCCTGTGCTGTGTGCTTGTGGGCTGAAGGAATTCCCCTACATTGTCTTTCTACCACCCCCTGCGCAGCCTCCCTGTGGTTCTAAGTTCTCCTGGCTTTGCATTTTGGATCCCGTTTTCATGTATTTGGAACCGGGCTTCCTGCTGGCTGATTTGTGTCTGGGATCCCAGAGGAAGTGATTGCTCAGAACCATTGCCAGGCTCCAAGTTTTATGACAATGGCCGGAAGGTGACCAGTCTCATGTCCCAGGACACCCTCCTTAAAAAAAAAAATTTTTTTTTAACTAGAGAAGTTGTAAGCTTACACAACAGTTATATATAATGTCCAGAGTTCCCATACATCACCCCTACACCAACACCTTGCATTGTTGTAAGACATTTGTTACAGATTATGAAAGAACATCATCAAAATATAACCACTAACAATGGTCCATAGCTTACATTTGGTATATTTTTTCCATATACCCCCTATTATTAACTACATGTATTAGTATTGTACAATTGTTATAATTCATGAGAGAATGCTCTCGTATTCTGTTAACCACAGTCCATCTTCCACCACATGGGTCGCTTTGTTATACAGTCTCATGCCTTGTACAATCCATCCAAAGTGTACACTCAGTGAATCTCTTTCATCAAAGTTGTGCAGTCATTGCCTCAGTAAGTTTTTGAACATTTTCCATTTTCCTTAGTCCAAAATAAAAAATCTCAACCCCCTGTGGCAGTTTGAAATTATTTTATGAATCCCCAAAAGAGAAAGATTATGTTTGGAAACTATTCTAGTCCTCTGGGTGTGATATCCTTTGATTGCATTAAATTCAGTTGAGGGGCCTTTGATTAGATTGCTTGATAAGATCACTTTAGGGCTTTGGATTGGGCTACAGCAGTGAGGCACGACTCAGGTTGAATCCCTGCCAGTTTGCTGGGTCTGATATAAACAGACTCACACAGACAGAGACAAAGGAAAAAGGAAGCAGGCATATTTGATTCTGCAACGCGCGCGAGAGGATTGCCCCCAAGAGGCAGGCCCCCCCCCCCCGCTATCTGCCTGATACCTTACAGCTGAATTTGGCAGGAGAGCAGAACAGCCGAGACTGATATAGGAGGCCTGGAAAGAGTCAAGCCCTATGCCAGCTTGCAGCTGAAATCGGGAAGAAAGCGGAGCAGCTGAGCCTCAGGGGAAGACAGCCTGGAGGGGAAAGCAAAAACTAGGCAGAGATTCCTGCCATCTTGCTTCAACACATGGCAGTTGACTTTGGTGAGAAAGCACCTCTTATGGTGCCTTCAGTTGGATTTTTCATGGCCTTGGAACTGTAAGCTTTTACCCTAAATAAATCCCCATTATAAAAACCAACAGATTTCTGGTACTTTGTATGGCAGCCCTTTCATAAACTAAAACACCCCCCTATTATTGATCACGAGCCTTGAGAAAACTTCTTTGACAATGATACATGAATATTATAATATTACTGTCAAGTTTAGCCCATAAGTTCATTAATTGTATTTTTCCCTTGCATCACCATATTCTTACCACCTTATAATAGTGATGTACTTTTGTTCTAGTTCATAGAAGAACACTCTTATATTTGCACTATAACCACAATCCTCATCCACCTTGGGGTTCACTGTGTTATTCAGTCCCTAGATTCTCTGTTTTCTTTCAATTGACATTTATATCCCTGGACTACCCCTTTTAACCACAATCCCATTTATAAACCAGCCATGTTAGTTATACTCGCTATAATGTGTTATCAAGTCTCTCCATTTTCACACCTTTACAGTCAAGTTAATTAAAAATTCTACATACATTAAGCATCAGTGCCCTTTCTCAGGCCTTATCCTATCTCCCAGTAACCTATATTCTAGATTTTAATTCCATGTGTTTATTTTTCATGTTTAGTTCATATTAGTGAGACCATATAATATCTGTCCTCTTGTGTGTCTGTATTATTTCACTCAGCATAATGTCTTCAAGTTTCATCCATGTTGTCATATGTGTCCCAATTTCAGCATAATATTCCATTGTGTGTATATACTACATTTTGTTTATCCATTCATTGGGTGATGGACACTTGGGTTGATTTCATCTTTTGGCAATTGTGAATGATGCTGCTATGAACATCTGTGTGCAAATGTCTGTTCTCATCCCTGTTTTCAGATCTCCTGGATATATTCCTAGTAGAGGGATTGCCAGATCATACAGCAGTTCTACATTTAGCTTCCTGAGGAATCACAAAACTGTCTTCCACAGAGGCTGCACCATTCTGCATTCCCACCAACAGTAACGGTGTGTTCCTATTTCTCTACATCCTCTCCAGCACTTGTAGTTTTCTGGGTTTTTAAAATAATGGCCATTCTGTGAGGTGTGAGAATATCTCATTGTAGTTTTGATTTGCAATTCCCTAATACCTAGTGGTACTGAACATTTTTTCATGTGCTTTTTCGCCATTTGTATTTCCTCTTTGGAAAAACATCTATTCAAGTATTTTGCCCATTTTAAAATTGGATTGCTTGCCCTTTTATCATTGAGTTTATGATCTATTTATATAGCATGGAGATCAAACCCTCACCGGATAAGTGTTTTCCAAATATTTTCTCCCATGGAGTAGGCTGCCTTTTCACCTTCTTGACAAAGTCCTTTGAAGCTCAAAAGTGTTAATTGTGAGGAGGTCCCATTTATCCATTTTTCCTTTTGTTGCTCGTGCTTTGGGTGTAAGGTTTAAGAAATCACCACCTTCCACAAGGTCTTGAAGATGTATTCCTACATTTTCTTCTAGGAGTTTTATGGTTCTAGCTTTTATATTTAGGTCTTTGATCCATTTTTAAATTTAACAAAAAATTTTATTGATACATATTAATCAAGCATAAATCCAACCAAAGTGTACAATCAATGGTATTCGGTATAATCACATTGTTGGGCATTCATCACTTCAATCATTAGAGCATTTTCATTTTTCCAGTAATAATAATAATAAAAAACAAAAACCAACCAACCAATTCAGCTTCCTTAGGAACTGACAAACAGTCCTCCACAATGGCCGTACCATTCTCCATTTCCACCAACAGTGAATAAGTGTTCCTGTCTCTCCACATCCTCTTTAACCTTTACAGTTTTCTGACTTTTTAATAGTGTCCAGTCTAATAGGTATGAAATGATATCTCACTGTAGTTTTGATTTGCATTTTCCTAATCACTAGTGATGTTGTGCATTTTTTCATGTATTTATTTCCCATTTCTATTTTTTCTTTGGACAGTTGTCTTTTGCCCATTTTTTAATCGATTCATTTGGCTTTTTATTGTTGAGTTGTATGATCTCTTTATATATTATAGATATTAAACCCTTATCGGATATGCGATCGCTAAATATTTTCACCAACTGAGTTGGCTGTCTTTTCCTCTTTTTGACAAAGTCCTTTGAGGTGCAAAAGTGTTTGATTTTGAGGAGGTCCCATTTATCTATTTTTTCTTTTGTTGCTCATGCTTTGGGTGTAAGGTTTAAGAAACTACCACCTACCACAAGATATTGAATATGTTTTCCTATATTTTCTTCTAGTTTTATGGTTTTTGTTTTTATATTTAGGTCCTTGATCCATTTTGATTTAATTTTTGTATAAGGTGTGAGGTAGAGGTAATTTTTCTTTCTTTTGGATATGGTTATCCAGTTCTCCCAGCACCATTTATTGAATAGATTTTTCTGGCCCAGCTGGGAGAGCTTGACCACCTTGTTAAAAATCACTTGACTGTAGATATGAGGGTCTAGTTCTGAGTACTCAATTTGGTTCCATTGGTAATATGTCTGTCTTTATGCCAGTACCATGCTGTTTATACCACTGTAGCTAAGTAATATAATTTAAAGTTAGGAAGTGAGAGTCCTCCGACTTTGTTCTTTCTAAAGACATTTTTGGCTGTTTGTGGCTCCTTACCCTTCCAAATAAATTTGATAATTGGCTTTTCCCTTTCTGGCAAAAAGGCTGTTGGGATTTCTACTGGGATTGCATTGAATCTGTAAATCAGTTTGGGTAGAATTGACATCATAATGATATTTAGTCTTCCAATCCATGAACATGGAATGTCCTTCCAATTATGTCCTGGTTAAGTTTATTCCTAAATATCTGATTTTTTTAGTTGCTATTATGAATGAAAATTTTTTTCTTATTTCCTCCTCAGATTGCACATCAGTAGTGTACAGAAACGCTATTGATTTTTGCATATTAATCTTGTATCCCACCATTCTGATGAACTTGTTTATTAGTTCTAGTAGCTTTATTGTAGATTTTTCAGGACTTTCTAGGTAAAGGATCATATCATTTGCCAACAGTGAAAGTTTTTTTTTTTTTTTTTTTTTTTAGGATTTATTTTATCTCTCCCCACCCCCTCGTTATCTATCTTCTTTGTTTCTTTAGGAGGCACCAGGAACCGAACCCAGGACCTCCGCTGTGGGAGGGAGGAACCTAATTGCTTAAACCACCTCCGTTCCCTGCTTTGTTGTATCTCTCGTTATGTTTTTCCTCTTGTGTCTCTTGTTGTGTCATCTTGTGTCAGCTCACCGCTCCTGCCCGTCGCGCCAGCTCGCTGTCCTGCTTGTCCATTTTAGGAGGCACTGGGACCCTCTGCTCCCTGCTTTGTTGTGTCTCTCATTATGTTTTTGTTTTCTTCTGTGTCTCTTGTTGCGTTACCTTGTTGTGTCAGCTTGCTGTGCCTGCCTGTCATGCCAGCTCACTGTCTTCTTCAGGAGGCACCGGGAACCAAATCAGGGACCTCCCATGTGGTAGGCAGGAGCCCAATCACTTGAGCCACATCCGCTTCCCTGAACAGTGAAAGTTTTACTTCTTCCTTTCCAATATGGATGCGTTCTATTTCTTTTTCTTGCCTCCCTGCATGCTTGACCTTGAGCAATTTACTTAGTGCCTGCTTTCTCTCTCACTAGGTAGGTGAAAGTAATAATATCATACCTCAATTTCACAGGCTGTTTTAAAGACTGATTTTATTTATTAATATAATACTTGGCATACAGTAGGTGCTCAACAAGTGGTATTCCTTCCCCGCTGAGGTAAGATAATATTTGGCAGAGTAACCAGGTCTCTCCCCCCCGACCCCCGCTACAGTTCCTTGAACCTAGGGCCCTTCTCTTGCCCAAACAGGTAGGACATCCCACTGTCAGTTCTCAGGGAAGGAAGGCCAGGCAGACTGATGATGGAACAAGAGCCAAGTCTTGGTTTGGGAATTTCAAAAGCCATTACTGAATTATAATATATATAATTATAATATCAAAAGCCCAAGTCATCAAAGACTAAGGCTGATATCATAAACAAGAGATTTGGAAAGATGGGGGTAGCTTTAGACATTTACCCCTAGAATAGATTAACACCCTCAGGCTAAGCAAGAGAGCAGATGGGTCTGAGAAAGGGCTGTATCCTGCCTCACCCTGGGGGAGGAGGTAGAGAAGAGGACATAAATCCCATTAAAAAATGTGGGAAATCTGAGCGACAAGCCATCTGTACCCACCTCTGGGAAAGCCTAGGGAATTAGTAGCTGCACAGAATTCCTGCACACTGGGCACAGTGCAGGAGGAGAAGAGTATGGCAGTACGGGAGTCTTGGTTAGAAGGGCCTTTGAGAGTTGCATGTGGTGGTCCCAGAGTGGTGAGGAAGCTGCTAGAGAGGAGCAGAAGTGTGCATGTGTGTGTGAGGGTGTGTGAGTGTGCACGTGCATGAGTGTGCATGTGTGTGAGTGTGTGAGAGAGACAGAGAAGAAACAGAGAGAGACAGAGATGATGGAAGGAAGGGAGGGAATTGTCTGGAGAGGGCTCACAAGCAGGAGGAGGAAGCTATGGCTGTGTCCTCCGCTCACTGACAAATGGAGATTAGATGGGAACAAGGACTTCCAGAAATGCCAGTCAGAGTAGTGAGACCAGGACAAACTGGGACCTAAATGGAAG
>PVKH010038335.1:0-11334 GCA_004027955.1 Chaetophractus vellerosus | reverse complement strand
TCCTTCACAGCACATATCTTAAACTTTAACAAAGACCAATTTCTCCCATAAGTACATAGCTTTTCTGGCAGTTTTCCTAAATGAAAGTTGCCTATTCTCTTATATTATGAATATTCCTTTATTTATTCTCTTAGCGGCTAACTTGCTTTTCAAAGCCAACTGCTGGACCTTTACTTGCCAGTCTTTTTGAAATATCCCTGTTTTGATGAGACTCTTGCCATCAGGGTATATTCCTTACTCTTACCCCAGTTCTTCTCTGTCATGAAGAGCCTTTTGTTCTTCACCCCTCACTGTCCCTTCCCCATTCATCCATGACTTTGCCCTCTGGCTCAAGGTCCTCTTCTCCACCCTGTCTGGTCTCCATCCTGAGTGACCTCAATAACTATTTGAATGAGTCACCCTACACCCAGGCCTCTCAGTTCCTTGGTCTCCTCATCTCCAATTACTAGCTCTTTCACGCCACATCATCCTGCCCAGAGTCACATTCTAGCTCAGAGTTCTCAAAGTGTGATTCTGAGATTAAGCTGCATCAGGATTGTCTAGGAGGCTTGATAAGATACAGATTCCAAGGCTACTTGCCCAGTTCTAAGGAATCAAATTTTGAGGAGTCTTGATTTTAACAACCCTCCCAGGTAATTCCTAGGCAAAAGAAACTTTGATATTCACTGTGCTAAACTTGGTTCTCATAAAAAACGACTCCACATTTTAACTTAATCATTTAGAAACCACACCCTCTGACCAGAATCTCCTTTTTTTCCATACTGGTTTCTCAATTATTCCCACTATAACTGTTCTTGAATTAATGAGACCTCTCCCTTTGCATTCTTTTTGTTCATATACTCTATCCTAATTTCACTTCCGTCTATCTTAGCTTAGATTTATTATTACTATTACTACTGAAGAAGATGATGATGAAGATGATGATGTACTTTCCCCAAGCATTTATTGTATGGCATGTACTGTTCTAAGTTCTTTACTGTTCAATTCATTTAATCCTCAAAACTGCTAATTGAAGTAAGTTTTCATTTTAATTCTCCTTTTTTTCTTGCCAAAATTTTCGGCATCCTTGCCCTTTGGCACTTTCTTTGCTTCCATCCCAAGGTGAATCCTCCAATGCTTGCACCCTGGCCACTGAGCCCAGCAGGAGGGATTGGTATAGTATGAGTTTGTGGTAACCTTCCTTAATGAGCCCCTGTTTTAGTTTCCTAGGCTGCTTAAAGCAAATACCATGAAATGGGTCAGGTCAAACAATGGGAATTTATTCGTCCATGGTTTCCAGGCCAGGAAAATGGAAAATGTCCAAATCAAGGCATCATCAAGGTGATGCTTTCTTCCTGAAGAGCAGCAGCCAGCAATCCTTGGCTCCTCTGTCACATGGCAAGGCACATGGTGGTGTCTGCTGGTCTCTCCCTTCCAGGTTTCATTGATTCCAGCTTCTTGCTTCTTTGGCTTTTTTTTTCTCTGTCTGAATTTCATTCTCTTATAAAGAACTCCAGTAATAGCATTAAGACCCATCCTACTGAGGTGGAAAACACCTTAACTGAAGTAGCCTCATCAAAATGTCCTCCTGGGAAGTGGATGTAGCTCAGTTGGTTGAGCATCTGCTTCCCATGTACGAGGCCCTTGGTTCAATCCCTCGTGCCTCCTAAAAAAAAAAAAGTCAAAGGTCCTACTTGTAATGGGTTCATACCCACAAGAATAAACTAACATTAAAACATGTTTTTTGGGGAGTAGATACAGCTTCAAACTCAACCATGAACAACTACAAATTTTAACAATGCAAATCTTACTCTAATCTTTAAATATTTTCATTGGTACTTAAGTAGGTTATAAATTCTGTCTCTAAGCATTATTGTAGAGTACATCTCTCAAGCACTTTAACATTTTCTAGTTGCCAAAGTGTATAATATACATGGCTGGATGCTGGTTTCCTTGAAATCAATGTCTTCCACACTCACCACAGGGACACAAGTGCACTATGTTTGGGAAAGAGCAGTACCATTTAATGGTGATCTAAAATACAGCGTTTCTAAACAGACAGATATATAGATAATATATTTAAAATTAATTGTTTTAGTGACTTTTAAAGGATTAAATGCTGAGTCATATCCTCAGGATTTTGCAGTTTGTTTTTTTCTCCTTTTTGTTCAATTTTGCAAAATCAAATCTGCAAAAATATCTGCATTAGTACCCGTATTTCTTGCCCTTACTCTCTTATTTAACAGATATGTAATGAGTACCGACGCTAGAACAGGCTCTTTGCTGTATGTACTGTTTCAAGGAGGAGCTGCATGGCCTCCTGCTCTTGCTCCTTGTGCCTGGCTCTCCGGCCCTCCTGCTTCCTCACAATCATACACTACTGATTATTTGCCCTTCCACAACCCCAGTCTCTCCTCTCTACTGATCTTTTCATCAACACTTCACAAGCTGCTCTCCCATCATAACAAAACAAAATCCTAAACCCCTCCCTCCCTTATTCTCACCTCCCTCTCCAGAGACAAGCTTCTTTGGGAAAAAACCTATCAACCCCCTTTGCTTCTCTCCCACTTTCTCCTGCACTCATGCCAGCTGTCCCAATGTTTCTGTCCCAGCCACTCCTCAGGCACTGCTTTCACTAAGGATGATCATCTCTTGTGATTCAATCCAGTGGACCCTGTATAGCTGCTGTCTTATTTGTTCTCCCTTCAGCACCCATACAGTTCATCACTCTCCCCTCCCTGTTAAAGCTCTTTTTCTCTTGGCTTCCAAGACCACATCCTCTCCTGGATTTTCTCCTCATCTCAGTCTGCTCCTCAGACCCCTTAATTGGCTCCTCTGCTCTACCTAAACATCAAGTGTTGGAGTGTCACGGGTGTCTCACCTTGACATTCTCTTTGCTGTACTCTGCGCCTATGTGATGCCATCTGCTTTCAATTTCCATTTGAGTGCTGATTAAATCACTTTCTAGTTGAGGCCGTAGGCAAGTTGCTCAATCCAATTAATTAATTACCTACTGAATAGCTACTTTTTAGCAGTTTCCAACCTAGGGACTGCAAATATAGACTGACCAGGGATACTTCTTGCACTCAAGAAAGACCACAATTTCTTGTGTCTTTGAGTTAGTTTCCTGACTTGTCTAATAGATATTAACTATAAGGTTGTTATTAATTACACTAAAATTAACTAATAATATTTCCCAGCTAATGATTTCTCTTATTGGATTTTTTATTCTGTTATGTACTTGCTATGTGTGATCTCATTTAATTTCCCAACTGTCCAGTAATGGAGATATCATTTATACTTGATTAATACTTGAGGAACTGAGGCTCAGAGCAATAAGAAAACTCTCAAGCCCCCACAGATAGAAAGTGGCAGAACAAAGATTCAAACCCAGGTCTGTCTGATTGTAAAGCCTGTAATCTTAGTGCTAAAATAATAACAAAATTTATAGTTACTAATTCTGGTATTATGCTAAATATTTTTACATGTTTTACATTTTTCATCCTCAGAGTAACTCAAGGAGATAAGTACTATATTTGTCCCCATTTTACAATGTGAAAACTGAGACCTAGAGAAGTTGAGAAACTTACCTGATTACAGATCTAGTCAGTGGTGGAGGTGATAGCCAGCTTCAGAGTCTGAACTCTTAATGGACATACCTATTGCTGCCCCCAGGAGGCCCTGAGGTCATGGATGGGGAAGCTTAGCAGTGAGACTTGCCTGTGACCCAGTTCATGAGACCTGTTTCACTTTTGTCTGTTTTATATATTGTATAGTGTCATAAGATTTCATTCTAAAAAACAGTACAAGGAAAAACATTTCATTTTCTTAACAAAGCTCAAGAAAACACTATACTTCATTTCTCAAAGTCCCTTTTATAAAAAGCCACACATAATCTATTTCTTCTGAAGCTAGAGCTGGAAGTTAGGAACAGCCTTGTGTACTCTAGGGAATCTATTTGCTTTCTCTTTGTGATCATTGAGAACCATATATTGATCATAGTAATCTTTGCCTTTGTTGTCCTGGAAGCTTAGGTCCAATTCAGTAAGGACCTTCTGGCTTACCCAGCTGCATTGTTTCCTCTTCGACCTTAACCACCCATTCCATTTTCCCTCCTTTGTTCCAGATGTTGTAAATTTTTGCATATGTTTTCTGTAAGTTGCTTCAGATCCTTTTTGGAATGAAATTTGGCACAATTGTAGATAATGCATGTGAAACTTTTGTAAAACATAGTTGTAAATGTACAAGCAAAATGAAATAAATACAAGAGTCCCAGTCTTTCAACAACTGCCTCATAGCCCAGATATGTGACTCAATATGATGAAGTAAAGGTTTGGAAAACTGGAGAGACCCTTGCAGTTCCCTGCTCTGGACATGCAGCAAATAACTCAAAGGAAGGAAGGACATGATTTCAAAAAAAGAATGGAATTCTTCATTCTTTTAGATATTTAGAGTGCTTGTTATTTTTACAACTAATTTACTACTCTTATATAGAAAGAACTTAATTCTGTACTTTGTTCTGTATATTTCCCTTGCCCCTACCCCCACCCAAATAATCAGTTTCATTTAATCTGCATATAGTAAGTATTTTGGAATTACATCTACTTGTGTATAATCGACTACTCATAATTTTGAAAGGGAAAATATTTTGTTACATGTTCACTTAAAAATTACAGTCATACAGAAAATCTCCAAAAATAAAAATTATACAATTTTTTAAATTTATAAAATAAAAAAGAAATATAATGCAGCATTCATTCAACTATCAAATACTTTTTGAGTGCCTACTATATACCAGGCTCAGTTCTAGGCAGCGTGATAAAAGAAAACACAGGCAAGGTCTCTGTGACCTATGAACTGGATAGATATTTTGCTCAACTCCAAATATATTTCTGTTTTTAAAAGATGTAGCCCATTTAAAAATTAACTTATGTACATACTTACATGTTTAAAAGGTATATCCAGTAAGTTCATGCATCACAAGTAAATGCTGTTAATATTATTAAAGAATAATCCCTTTCAATGAACTGTGAGCTACTTTAATAATATTCATACAAGTAACTCACTGCTTCTACATAGACCATTCAGAATTTCCTTTGTTTTTATTTACTCAAAAGTATACTGGTTGCTTATTGAAATAAACCTGTCTTAAAGAATAAATAAATATTTAAATAGAAAACACAGAAGGCTGTTTTTTTTTAAACCAAAGTTTTCTTTTTAAATTATTTATATGGAAAGTGGAATGTATAGCCTTGTAAACTCATGGGACTTTAGGGATCAGGCATGAATATTAGCACTATCACTATAAAGCAGATGTTGAAAAAGGAGGTATTATTCTAAAAATTATTTCAGATATAAAACAAAAGGACATGCTTCCTTTAGATACAAGATAAAGAATACAAATATGCGTCAGCAATTTTTATCTGAACCATAAAGTTCACTCCTTAGAAGTTTTGCTGTTCTCTCATTTTTCTAATTTGACTTCGTCAACTCTCTTTTCAATTTTTAGAACCTATTCCCCAACAAAATAAATAATTAAACTATAGATGAACTGTCAAAAGGGAACGTTATTTTAATGCAACATTAACATTTTGGTAATTAACATGGAAGTTAATGCTTTTAGCAGATGTAACAACATTAGACTTGTAAATTTTAATTAAAGTTAATGGTTCATGATAGCTGTGGGGAGCAGACATCCTCTCTAGATACTGAAAACATGTCTAATGTGATTAGAAATACTAATTGTAGAAAAAAGGATGGTACTAGCAATGACTATTTTTTATTTCTTACAATATCAGCAACGTGAAAACTCTTTCAAATGAGGAAATTGGCAAGCAAATAGAAGTTAATAGAAAAGGTGATTTTAATATTTAAAGCACTAAATTAAAAAGTGCAAGATGTTCATGTGTACTTCTCTTTCTCTACGTAGCTACCTGAGATAATTCCAAGAAAAGCAATGAAAGTATTTAGTAATTTTAAACTAAAGACTAATATATCATCTTTAATTCTTCTTGCAGCATCTAATGGAGGGTTGTTATCCAAAACTTTGATTCATATGGCTGATTCATAAAACAGGATAATAAGTTGCTTTGAGCAACAAACAAAAAAATCCTATATTAAAATTTTGCAAAAATGTAAAAAATGATGGCTGATAGGTAGCCACACTTAGCCAACAGAAAGTATGTACTAATGTTTAAACTCAATGCCAATGCTAGATGCTCCACATATAGACAGCAAGTCTTTCTATTTACCTAAGGAGGTCACAATGCCTTTAATATCTTCCCAAGTATCTTCATTTCCATTAAGGCTGTTATATTCTAAACAATTAAGTTAAGGCACTGCATTTCTTAAATTCAAAGACAGACCTTTTTTATTTACTAGAATGTCAGCTCCTTGTCTTTCTTGTTAAAATGGTTCTTAAAACGGTGCTTGACAAACAGAGGAACTCAGTAATTAGTTGAATAAATGAATAATTTAATTTTATGAACTGAGAATGAATATACAATTAATATATACATTACAACATATACATATTATTAATATAAATTAATATTATAGTGCTTTGTTGTTTGGTCCTCAAAAACAGTCATAAAATCCTTAGTGTTGTACAATTGGTAGACTAATAGTATCAAGAAAATATAGAAAGTTAAATATTTCCATCAAATAAATATTATTTTGAGAATAAACTGAACTTTCCAAATAAGAAATTATGCTCTGTATCTCCGGAGGCCTGAGTAAAGATTTTTTTATGAATATTAACTGAGAGGCCAAAATATAGAAGGTCCAAGCAGGATAAGCTTTCAAAAACCAGGAACTTTTGATGCTGGCACTCCCCCAAAGAAACAGTTTTTGAGACGTCAGAGCTCACCCATTACTGTCAAATTCCTAATAGTGTAAAGCATTGAACTGTCAGTGCTAAAATCTTTCTTATTCTTTACTTATAACAGTGGTGTGGTCTGGACTGCAGAAATTATGGATTAAATAAAGACCATTTTAACTTCTTTTAACACTCAATTCTTGGCTTGGTTTCCAACCTAGAGGTAGACAGGCTAATTTGCAGGGCTAGTGAAAAGTGGTAGCCCTGAGGTTTATTGTATATTATAAACCGAATGGAATTTTAAGAATTAGAACTTGCTTTCCAATTGGTTACTCCAGTACTCTTTAAACTACTTAAAAAAAAATGATGAGGACTCTAAGCAGAATAGAATATGCTGGCAAATGACATACAACTTCTCACATTTCAACACATAAAAGATTGATTATGTAATATTTTCTTTATGAATTTTAAGCCACTTTCAATAATAAGTGACCCCTAGGTCAGGTATTTTTTGGTAATTAGTGACTAGCCGGGTTAGGAATCCAAACCTCATAAAATATTGTTAAGATGATCTTATGTTTTTATAATTTAGAAAGGTCAACCAGTGAAGTTAGGTCATTCTCTGTTGTTTTTTTTTCTAATAGTAAAGATGAGTTCATACCTCACTTAATATCTCTCTTGTCATCTTTTAAAACATAGATTCTTACTCTCATTAAGGGTAGAAACATAAAATTACAAAAATTAAAATATCTGAAAATACAGGAAAGGTAAAGAATGAATTTACTGGTTGAGAAGGAATTTTAATTCAAAACATGATTCATTGCCACCAATATTCAGTCTCTCCCAGCTTTAATTTTTCCTGCCACCAATATTTAGTCTCTCCCAGCTTTGAAAAGAGAGATAACACTTTATCAGGCTATCAAATTGTTTTAGACTAGGGTTGCCAGATTTAGCACATGAACATACAGATGACCAGTTAAATTTGAATTTCTAATAAACAATGAGTTATTATATATCTCCTGTATTTTGTCTGGTAACCCTGCCTCCTTATTTATATTCTAGGCTTCTTCCCCTCCCTGCGCTGGCACTCTAAGCACTTTCACTTTTCCCCAGGGTTGCTGGGGGTGGCGGTGCTTGTCGTAGGTAAAGGTCATGGCTGTATGTGAGGGGTTGTGGGCGTTGCAATCTCAGGTCTTTTTTCCCAGACAAGACATATCACTGCTTGCTCTTGACTGGGTCTTCCCTGAGTTCCAAGAGGAAGTAGGAACAAGCCTCCAGGACCACAAGCCTATCTAGTGGTTTCTAACAATGACTCTCACCATTTTCAATAGCAGGGCAGAGGCAGTTGGGAATCCCTGACCCCAGGAACACTCAACATCCTGCCCTCTTCTCTCCAGGTTCTGCTCCCAGTTCAGGAGGAGCGGCCCTCAGCCCCCTTAGGTGAGGAGCTAGTTGCTTCCTCATTTTCAAGATTTGTTTCACTCTTCTCCATGGCTTAAACTGCCTGCTCATGAATTGGGAAACCTGGATTTCCTGTCTCTTGTTTCTGATATGGGCTTAAAAGATCTATTTTTGGAATTGAAAAGTTGAATATTGAGTTTTTATTTCTGTGTGTTTATTTACACATTTAATCTCCTCTGAGGCAAAGGTTGCCTGTGGTGGATTAGGGAGAAAGAAACTATAAATCAAAGGGCAAAAAGAAAAAAAAAATACATTATTGTACTATTTATTTTACATCATGTGTAGCTACTCTTAGAATGACATTTACGGCTAAATAATTTTCCCAAAACTATTTCAGTATTTTCAGATTGAACTAGTGTCATAATTACCAACCCACAGGGCCTTCTGCTACCTGGGTGATCTTGTAAAAGTTGCTTAATCTTTCTAGTTCTCAGTTTTCCTCCTAATTTACAAAATGGAATATTTTGGGGTTATTTAATATTCATAAAAATGTATCTAGTGTGTATTATATGTTAGGCATTATGTTGTATTTCATTATACACAATATCAAATGCCATAATATCTATCCTACAAAGAACAAAATACAGTATAAGTTATACATTTGAAATACAATGAATGAAAACAGTATCTCCAAGATCCTTTCTTATGATAAAGGGCATAATTTTGCATGATGATGTGATAGATCATTATGCTGTAGATAGAGCATAGAATTTTTGAGTTAGAAGGATTCTTAGATTGCTTATTTGGTCAAATTTCTTTATTTAAATAAAAGCTGCATTTTTCAATTAGTATATATGGATGGGAAGTTTCAGAAAAAAGGTCTACTTTTCTTTACAAATGTATAATTTTACAGTTCACAATTTTTGCACTTATTATTTAACATTTATCTTGTCAGTGGAATGTATTATCACTTAGATTGATAAATCTAAAAATAAATATTCATTTGCCTGAGGTTGAATTTATCTTTACTGGGGTACTCACACTAATGTATATTTCCCTCTTAATTCATAAAAATCTTATACAACAATTAAAAAACAAGGACAGAATTTCTATTTGGGTTGATGGAAAAGTTTTGGTAATGGATAGTGGTGGTGGTAGCACAACATTGTGAACATAATTAACACCTCTGAATTATATATTTAAATGTGGTTAAAAGGAGAAATTTGGGGCTGGCTGTAGCCCAGTTGGTAGGGCGCCGGTTTACCACATGGGAGGCCCCAGGTTCGGTCCCCGGGGCCTCCCTGAACTGGTAGACCGCCTCGAGAAGGCAAGCCCCGTGAGCAAGGGCGAGCCCCCGCGAGCAGGCGGGCCGCCGCACTGGTGAGCTGACTTGGCGGGTCGCCCCAGCGGGGGAAGACAAGCAGACACAGAGGAATGCAAAGAAAATGAACACAGCAAGAACAAGCAGAAGGGGGGGATGTATAATTAAAAAAAATTAAAATTAAGATTAAAAAAAGGAGAAAATTTAGGTTGTATATATGTTACTAGAATAAAAATTTAAAAAACACCCCAAAACAAAGGACTATACAATGTAAACAGTGAGCCCTATTGTAAATGATGGATGATAGTCAATAGTACAATTATAAAATGTTCTTTCATGAATTGTAACAGATGTACCACACTAATACAAGGTGTTAATAATAAAGTGGTTTATGGGAACCCTGTACTCTATGAATGATTTTTCTGTAAACCTACTTTTTGAATTAAAAAAAAGAATCTTACGTTAAAAAAAAATTCTAGGATAGAAATAGATAAATCTACTGTGAAAATATGTATCAATTACTGATAAAGATAGGAATATTGTATACAATATTTTAAGTAATTAAAGAACTGTGAGTTAAAACAATGCATTGGCAGTTTTTTTCCTTTCAAACTGGCAATGATTAAAACAATTAGATATTCCATACAGATGGAAATATATTAAAGTGAATTAGAAAAACAAGCCTTACTCTAAAATATTGGCATACTTCAATAGCTTTGTCCTAATCCTGCTTCTCTCTTTCCTTTAGCAATGTTATCCACTCTCTTGACTTGATTTAATATCTTTACATCTATATTTTAAAAATCTGTATTACCTGTATATTCAGATATGTATATTCAACTGGATACTTGATATCAACATGAATAGTTCACAGATACCTCAAACTCAGTACCACTATCAGTGATCAAACTATATATATTATTCTACATTTTTTTTCTTCTTTAACATTTTATTGTGGGTGTTCATTTAATGATGTGACATTTATCTCATTTTCTTTTAAACAAACACTGTATATCACATTGTGTCCACATTTGTCTCTCGATTCTCACTGTTAACACCCTAGGACAGGCCACCATTATCTGTAGCTTGGTTTCTGCAAAAACCTTCCTTAGTGGTCTCTTTGTGCCTACTCTTGGTTACTTTCAGTCAAGTTTTCCCTATTTAACTAAAGTCATCTTTAAAAACTGAGTGGGTATAGCTCAGTGGTTGAGTGCCTGCTTCCCATGTATATGGTCCTGGGTTCAATTCCCAGTACCTCCTAAAAAAAAATTAAGAAAGAAAAACTAAACTGAACTTAGTGCTTGCAAGTATTAACTGTGACTTGAAGGACCTGATGGTCCATGGAAAGAAGTCTAAATTTTATTTCAAAGTCCTGAGGAAAAATTAGTTACAATTCATATTTCTACATACAGAAAAAATTAATCAATTATTAAGGTGAAATAGAGATTTTTTTCAGACGTTAGGATTTATCTATTTTTATTTTTAAATTAATTAATTAATTATTTTAAAAAGATACATAGATTAAATAAATGTTACACAAAAATTATAGAGGTACCTATATGCCCCACCTCCCACACTTCCCACAACCTCCCACATATACATTCTTCATTAGTGTGGCATGTCACCTGCAATGGATATACACATTTTGGGGCTTTGCCACCAAGCATGGACCATAGTTCACACTGTAGACCACGCTCTCTCCACACAGTTCTGCATGTTATATGATGATATAAAATGGCCTATATCTGTCATTGCAACGTCACTCAGGATAATTCCCAAGTCCTGAAAAAGCCCCTGTATTACAACTGCTTTTCCC
>PVKH010038334.1:0-11348 GCA_004027955.1 Chaetophractus vellerosus | reverse complement strand
CCCCAACCCGCACGGTGGAAATGAACAAGAAATTGCATGGAAATCGCGGCCAAGCCCCCGGCCTCCCCGCAGGCCGAAGCTCGGGTTTTCTGGTCGGTGCTAAGTGCTGCATCGCCAAGGGTTGCGAACGCCGCGGAGAATGCGCCTCTCGCGGTCGCGGGGGATTCAGACAGTCGAGCGCCGCCGAGGCAGCCGGAGGCTTCCCGAAGCCAGGCGCGTCCACACCGGAGCGTGATTACGGACCCGATCCCTCCCTCGCGTTTGTCCAGAGCCTGAACGTTTAGCGAGCGAGCGCGCAAGCGGCAAGAGGTGTGTGCTTGTGTGTGTGTGTGTGTGTGTGTGTGTGTGTGTGTGTGTGTGTTCGTGCGCGCGCGCGGTGTGCGCGTACCCGCATCCGTGAACCAACCGCCCATGCTCCCTCTCCGGCCGGTCCCCTTCTCTCCCGGCTCCTCTCTCCCGGAGCTTTGTCCTCCGCAATTACTCCCGCGAAACGTGGGCGGGGGGCCATCCCCGCAGTAATGAATAGGTAGGTGTCTTTAAAATTCCCTCTTCGTGGCCCGCAGACACTAGACGCTGCGGCGCGGACGAGCCCTCCTTCGCCACAGAAGATTGCCTTGCGCTCTGTCCCGCAGTTTGGGACACCATCGCCCAGGGGAGAGGGGAAGTTCAGAGAGCACAGCCCTCGCTGGGTGGAAAGTGTGGCGGAGTGGGGCACCGATAGCGTGAACCGCAGTGACTGAAAATATTGCGTTAGGCAAGGTGTGCAAAAATGAACAAAGTGTTTCCCCGATTTACCTTAAAGTGTTCTAAAAGCCATTTCCCAACCGACAATTCTTTTTGACGAAGGATAGAGTTAGATAAATAGAGATGGATTTATATATGTTTTATTGGCATCTCAATTAATTAAATATCCCTTCCCACTCATTTAACTTTCTTGTCTAGAGAGCTAAGGTCATGTATTACTGCTTTATTTTAATTTCCTCCTTAACGGACATGTCTATTTCGGAAAGGCAGAAAAAAAATATACATATACAAGGGATGTGCCAGAATGAATCTGTAATTTTGAGGATCTACACCCTTGTGCTTCACTACCCTTTGAAATGCACTTCTATTAGTTGCAAATAAATTGTGATGCAGTTTGCCCAAGTCCCAGGAAAGTGGACAGTGCACTTCTAAGATATTGCTCATTCGAATCACTCAGGCCTTTGCTCAATAATCTGAGTTTCTCCCCTTCCTCTTAGTAACTATTTTCACTCTTCAGGAACCTGGCAGGGAATTGATGATGAAGAAAGTATAATTCACTCTATGAAAAGACCGGTAGGAGGTGCCCTTAATAAGGCCAAGCGCCTAGTTTACTGGAGGTGAAATTCCGTTTCAGCAGGGTGTTTTAAAGACTGTGTTGATTGGTAACAAAGGATTATGGAGGCTAACGCAATGCTGCTGTGTCCTTTCTCACTCCTTAGATGAAGTCTGAAGCTGCTGTAGATTTGTAGGAAATTATTATGACATAAAGGAAATCCCAGAAAGTGTCAGTATAGGGTGAGGACTTGATGCTGGGGGATAAGGACGGTGCTTTTGAAAGATGCCTAGATCTTATATATTTGACATGAGCCACAGGCAGAGGCACCAAGTAGGGTCCCAGAATCTCTACTGAAGTGAAAATTTTACATTTAGTCATTAGTGTTTATTAATGAAATAAGAAGTATATACATTAATTCTTCATGTACGTTTCGGTTGCATTATATTGAAAAAAAAAATCAAAGAGGGTTTATGAACTCCCGGCATGGTGACATGAGGCTTGCTGTCCCCCCTCCCCTCCCCCTTTTCATCCCCCCAACCAAAGCAGATCAGATGCCCCCATCTGGGTTAGCTGTTGAGTCCAGTATGTCAGGACCTGAGCGTGCCTGGGCAGCCTGGTTGTCCACTCCTCTGTGAGTGGTGCAGTATAAATCACCAGTGACCTGTCACAGCATCCATTTCCCACCCAGCAGCAGTTGCCCTCTGAGTTATGAAGCATGTGAAACTGCTACCACATGTGTTCTATCTGAATATATTAGGCTTTGCTTTAATGCTCTTAAAAGCTGCACTGGCTTGAGCTGCTGATAGGCATTTTTCTGGAGAGAGATTTATAACTTTTCTGTGTGTCTGACTTACACTTATTCTCTGGTAACTTAGCCTCTCAGCAAACTTCCTCATTGTTTTCACTGAAGAAGAAGAGCTTTAATTCTACTTAAATTTCTGAATGAAGCCCTGCAGAAAGTTTCTACTGGAATACAGGGTCCTTGCGAGCTAGAGTATCATTTTCTAAGCCAATGGAAGCTTGTAGCAAGTTGAGGAAGTGATTTTTTGTGGGAGAGAGATGTTTTTACTGTTTCTAGAGAGGAAAGGGATGCTGCTGCACCTTTTAAGGGAATCCAGGACCCAGGTAACCTCAAAAGCATCTTTTGTGAGAGGAAATGTTTCTCCCTCTCTGGCTTGCCTTCCCCGTTTCATGGGTCCAGTAGTCTGGGATTCTTCAAATACCTGTGATTTGCTCCTGGAATGTTTTCTGCTTCACAGAGTGGGGTCATCTAGGATGATCAGAGTCCTTTGGGCACAAGACCTGACTTAAGTCTTGGCTTCCCAGCCCAAACTCTTTTTATCATTCAGTGCTCCCCATGTTTAAAGGCAGTGCTAAAGTTTCGGAATGGAGTATTCCTTTCCATAGAGTACTGTGCCCTAAAATTACATTTTAAAGCAAATATTCTTACTATTTCTTCATAAAATTTGTCATCCTATACTTAGCATACAAAACTTCTTCTTCATGCTTCTACCAGTCAGGATCACTCTATCAGAGAAGAATGCAATTGTTTATTCCATTTTCTTAAATTAAAACACACACAATGAAGACGAGGAGAATTCCATTTGCCATGCTACTTCCCTAAAACGAAAGATTTTCAGGTGTATCTCTATACCTAAGGACACTTCTAGAAACCATTGTGATTTCATTAGTTAATGACCTCTTCTTGCACAGAAAGTGGGACTACAGTTCTCCCCACTTGCCATAGATAAGGTCTGAATTACCATCAGAAACTTGCACCAAGTGAGGAACACAAACTACTTTGTTTTGGTATTTGTTACGCAGCTACCAACTCAGATGGTAAATTTTTAGTGGATTAATCTCTTTCGGATGCTAATCTCTTAGATGAACTCTATATGTAAATTTCAGAAAGTCTTAGATTTGCCTGAGTAAAAAGAGTAATGGCATAACCCCGCTGAGGTTCATCTGATTAACTAAAGATAAAAAGTCACTTGGTCCTGAGAAAACACTGCAGTCTCTAAAGTGAAGTAGTAAATAGTATGTACATTGACAATTTATAAATGTAAATGCGGAGTCTTCTATTTCCCCAGCACCCCCCCCCCCCAGTTTCTTTATTATGATGCTCCAGAGGAAGATTTAAGAGATTCATGAGTTGTCACACAGCTATCCCTTAATGAATCGTAGCCTGGAAGCTCACTAATTCATGATTGAAAAACACTGAATTCAGTATCAACACAATGCCAGATGAATTGTTCTGCAGCCTGCTTTTGGGCTGCTTGCTTCTCTTTAGCTTGGCCCTACAGAATGGCAGCTCTCATCTCTAAGCTGTCTAGCATCAACACTGCCTCCCCTGATGAAGCCCAGGAGAGCTGTTCTCACTGTGAAGCCTCGGCTTTGATGCACAGGTGCTATTTTGAACAGGCAGTTTTATACTTTGCAAAGTCACGGAAATTTGCCTTAAAAATACATTTGTAAAATGTTCATGACTGTTTCTTTTAGTGGGGCATTGAGCTGTACTCTGACGACACTTAAGTGGTACAGTTACAACTTGTGACTTCTCAGCCAATATTATTTAATAGTAGTGAGCACTACAGGCTGATAGGTCATGCAGACCTTGGCACTTCATTCTTTTTACAAGGGGCTTACCTGGTTGGATTAATAGGACTTTGCTTCACAGTTACTTTTCAAACATCAAAGCATTTCTTATTGGTATTTCAATTTCAGTATCATGGCATCAATCTAATGCATTTAAGATATTTTCCTTTAAAACAAGACCTTAAGTAAATTGAATGTTAAGCTTCTCAATAAGAAAGAATGAGCAATCAGATTATTTCCCCCATAGGTCAACAACAACAAAATGGGCAAGATAAAATTATATTACATATGCCAAGTGGGTGCTAGCAAAAATAAAATGCAAATTATTATGCACCTTTATTATTGTAGCACTCAGGTAAATTGCACACAATTTAGTATCACACTTTTGCTTTTCTCACATTAGAGTGTTTTCCTTATTTTCTATTTCTCTGATTTAGCACTGGACTAACACACAGAAATGCAGGTTGGCTGATTAATGATACAAATTACTATATAGCTCTAAAATTCTTCGACAAATTTTAGCCTGAGGTTAAAAAGCAAAAACCCTTTACTCAAATGTTAAATAAAAGTGTTTTCCTTGGTAGTTTAGGGAAGCCTGAGCTCTGTCCAGTTGTACAATTTATAAATACATAATAATGCCTATGATTGAATATGCCTTCGTTTTTACTATTGACTGTAATTTGCCCATAGTAATAACAATACATGTTGTATATTATGAATAGTTCCAAACACTCACTTATTCTGAGTTTTCATTTCTTGGGGGAAAGTTCAACTAGGAATCACACAAGTCATTCCATATTTATCGATCATATTTTAAGTATATTATTATGGCCTGATATGGGTGGGAGATTTTCTCTTCTTTGGTAAATCCAGTGCCTATACCCTACTTCCTGCTTTCCTGATGTATTTTGACTTAATTTCATGAATCCAAATTCTGTAACTGCTTGCTGGCTCAGTCTTTTCACAGTTTTCAAGTTGGAAGGCCATTTATACCACTTGTGATTATTATGATGGACTATAACAAGGGGAATTTATTACAATTTGGAGATTTATCTCTTTCACTTTGCTCTTACTTTAAAGCTTGGTTCTTGCCAGGAGCTATATTTGAGACTATCTAAAACAAAAATGATCCACTGTATTAACTGGATCTTTATGATGTTTATGAACTGATGAGAGGGCTTATAAATATAACATGATTCTGGACTATAAAATGTTCTTAAATCTGCTTTTATATTTTTATAAGAGAAAAAGGAGCTAAATGGTTATTATAAATGCTGTTAAGTGAATTTTCTTGATAACTGAAGCTTCTAAGTTAAGCACCAAACTTTTCAGACTTCAAGAATTTTTCAGAGTCTTTAAAAAATATTTTCTGTGCTTGCTTAGCTGCCTTTTAAAGGAAAGATATGGATATCTTATAGTAAAGTTGTGAACTTATATAAAACAAACATGCATAACATCATACAGGACTCCCATATATCATCCCACCACAAATAACTTGCATTGTTGTGAAACTTTTGTAACAAATTATGAAAGTGCATCATCAAAGCATTACTACTAACTATAGTCTGTATCTTGCCTTTGGTTTATTTTTCCCCCAACCCACCATATTATTTTCGTGTTGTTGTTCATAAACCTAGTGTACAATCAATAGCATTTAGTACACTGAGTTGCTCAGTCATCACTTCAATCAATATTAGAGCATTTTCATTACTCCAAAAAAAGAAAAGAAGGAAAAACAAACCATCTTACCCATATGTTAGCACTAATTACAAATCCTATGATGTGCTTTCACCATTTCCTTTCATTTCCAAACATTTCCAAATAACTTTTTTTTTTTACTAATTCTGCACAGATTAAACCTCAGCTTTCCATTCTCTAACCAGATTCTTTTCTCTGGTGACTTATATTCTAGCTATTAACTCCATGAGTTTGTTCATTATATTTAGTTCATAATAGCAATATTATACAATATTTGTCCTTTTGTACCTGGCTTGCTTCATTCAACATAATGTCCTCCAGGCTCATCCGCACTATCATATGTTTCACGACTTCATTTCTTCTTACAGCTGAATAATATTCCATTGTAAGTATATACTACAGTTTGTCTATCCATTCATCAATTGATGAAAACCTGGTTTTTTTCATCTTTTGGCAATTATGAATTATGTTGCTATGAATTTCAGTGTGCAGATGTCTGTTTGTGTCACTGCTCTGTTCTGGGTATATACCTAATAGTGGTATTGCCAGGTCACATGGTAGATCTGTATCTAACTTCCTTAGAAACTGCCAAATAGACTTCCACAGTGGCTGTACCACTCTACATTCCCACCAGCAATGAATAAGTGTCCCTATCTCTCCCAATCCTCTCCAACACTTGTAGTTTTCTGTTTTGTTAATAGTGGCCATTCTAGTAGGTATGAAAAGATATATCATTGTAACATTGATTTGCATTTCCCTAAATAGCCAGTGATAATGGACATTTTTTTCATGTGTTTTTGTTTTGTTTTGTTTTGTTTTGCCATTCGTGTCTTCTTTAGAAAAAATGTCTGTTAAGGTCTTTTGCACATTTTTTAATCAAGCCATTTGTCTTTTTATGGTTGAGTTGTAGGATCTGTTTATATATCATTGATATTAGACCATTGTCAGTTATATGATTTCCAAGTATTTTCTTCCATTGAGTAGGCTGCATTTTTACCATCTTCACAAAATCCTTTGAGTTGCAGAAGTGTTCAATTTTGAGGGGGTTCAATTTCTCTATTTTTTCTTTTGTTGTTCATGCTTTGGGTGTAAGGTTTATGAGACCCCCACCTACGCAAGGTCTTATAGATGTTGTTCTCTTCTAAGAGTTTTATGGTCCTGGCATTTATGTTTGGGTCTTTGATCTGTTTTGAGTTGATTCTTGTATAATGAGTGAGATGGGGGTCCTCTTTCATTCTTTTGGTTATGGATATCCAGTTTTCTCAGCACCATTTGTTGAAGAGACTGTTCTGTCCCAGAAAAGTAGGCTTGGTAGGCTTATCTAAAATCAGTTGGCCATAGAGGTGAGGGTGTACTTCTGAACTCTCAATTTGATTCCATTGATCACTGTGTCTATCTTTATGTCAATGCTGTTTTGACCACTGTAGCTTTATAATACACTTCAAGTTCAGGAAGCGTGAATCCTCCAATTTTGTTCTTTTTTAGGATGGTTTGTGACTATTTGGGACCCTTTTCCCTTCCAAATAAATTTGGGAATTTTGACAGATCAAGAGTTCTTTGCTGGGAGTTTTTCTGCTTTTACTACCTTAATTATATCATACCACTGCCTTATTGCCTCCATGGTTTCTGAAGAGAAACCCACACTAAGTCTTATTGGATGTCCTTTGTATGTGATAGGAAATTTTCAGCCATTATGTCCTCAAATACTCTTTCTGCCTCTTTTCCCATGTCGTCTCCTTCTGGTGTATATAACGCATATAATGGTGCACTATGTGATATAATTTAAGTTGATTTGCATTTCCCTAAATTGAGCCTCTGCTCAATTTTTTCCATTCTTTTTTCTCTCTGTTCTTCTCTCTTCAATTTCAGTTGTTCTTTCCTCTACATAGCTGATTCTTTCTTCCATGATTTCAAATCTGCTGTTGTGTTCCTTTATTGTATTTTTAATCTCACTTATTGTGTCTTTCATTCCCATAAGCTCTGTTATTATTCCATCTAAGTTTTCAAATTTTCTTTGTGCTCACCCAGTGTTTTCTTAATGTCTTTTATTTCTTTAGCCATGTTGTCCTTCAACTCCATGATTTGATATAGGAGATTTGTATGAACCTCATTGATTGGCTGCTTCAAGTCCTGTGTCTCATTTGGAGCTTTGATTCGTTCCTTTGCCTGAGTTATACCTTCCTTTTTCTTTGTGTGGTTTGTAATTTTTGCTGATGTGTAATCATCTGATTTTGTTGCTGAGTTTACTCTGATGTTCAGTTTCTCTCTCTCTCCTAGGGATTTACTGTTAAGCAGCTGTATGCTACCACTGTTCTTTGACTCTTGGTTCAACTTATTCTAGATATTTGGGACTGTCCCTGTTTAACTGCTCAAATCAGGGCTAAGGACCTAGTAATGGGGTTCAGGCCAGTTTCCAAGGGCTTTGCAGAGGGTGGCAGTAAAGTCACCTGCTTGCCTATTTATTTATTTATTTATTTTCCCTTTTTCATGCACTTTCCTGGGAGACCACTCAGCTTAGACCCCAGGTGCTAGGGGGGGGAATTCATTCAGTGTAACTCCTTGGGCAGGGTGGGTTGTACAGAAGCAATGTCCTCAGGGCTGGCCAAGCCTTACAAACAAACTTTCTCAGAGGCTCTTCTCCACCCTTGGCTGGCCACACCCTCCCTCCCTCTGTCTCCTCAGCAACCAGCCCAGGGCAGTAGGAAGGGTGTTTAAGAAGGAAATTTTTCTTTAGTGTCCATTCTTGCTCTCAATGCAAACAATGTCATGGCCCCACCTGGCCTGGAAGTGTGGACACCTCCATTGCAGCAGACCAAGTTTGCTGGCTAAAATCTGAATTTGATGTAGGCTGTGTCCTTTCCTCTCCCCTTTCTTTGGGGGAAGAGGACCCCTGCAACCTCCTCAGTCTGCCACTGCAGTCCACAGACTGCTATTTGCTACCACTGTGGGGGTCTGCTTTTGCACCTGTACTCATGATTTTTCAGCCAGTTGAGACCCCTTTCTTTTGCCCCTCTCTTTTCTAGATGGTGTCTTGCCTTCCCTTTGTGTCCTGACCCCCAGAGCAGCCCACCAGACAGTCTCTGCATGTCTTCTAGCTATTTTTTCTCAGATAGAATTGACACCACCCCCCAATCCTCCATCTTCCAACATATTTTTCATGTTAAATGAGGGTGTCAGACTCAGTAACGTCTAGTTATATTTCCAGTTTTAACATCATATGATTTATTTAAATTGTGAACTTTACATATAAAATTGTTTGGTATAATTAATAACGATGATGCTGATAACAATGATAGTTATGAAACTAATACCCACATACCCATCAGCAATCTGGCCTGTCTTTACAGTTTTGCTGACACATATGCATTTTTAACATATTGTTTCGTTTTACCTGCACTTGACCATTGTAAAATAAATATGGTAGAATTATTCTTCTCTGACTTGCATCTTTGCTTAATAGTAAGTATTTGAAGTTCATCCATTTGGATGCATAGTGCTGTATTTCAATCATTTTCTCTGCTGTATAACATTCCATGATATTAATTAACCACACTTTAATCAACTCTTGATGGGCCTTTGGGAACTCAACTTTATGACATTATGAAAATTATTCATGTCCCCATGAATATCATTCATATCCCCCAGTACAGCAACCTATTCTAGAGTGTATATCTAGGAGCTGAGTCATAGAAAGGGCATCTTGACTTTTAGGAGGTAATGACAAGTTTTCCCAAAGCAGTCACATTTATTGAAACTCCCACTGGAGCACATGAGGGTTTCCATTACTCCACATTCCACCAACACTTGATATTGTCATATGCTTAATTAGCCCTAATTTGTTAGATAAGAATCTCATTGTTTTCATTTGCATTTCCCTGATTGCTAATAAGATTGAACATTTTCCCCCATGGATTTATTGGGCACTTTTGATTTTAGCAAGATAATTCTATGATTCTGTTTCTCCTATTAAGAAACCTTTGGCTTTTAGGCATACAGCTTACCAGTAGTCTAACTTTTAGGAAGTTATTTCCTGGTACTGTATCATATTTACTTTATCAGAGTCTTTGTTAAGCACCTTTCCAAAGTGTACACCAGTTTTGAGCTGGAAAAGAGATCCTTAGCCACTGTAAGAAGATTATTGATTACACAGAGCAATCCCTGACTTGCCAGGATCCTGTCTTATCCTGCTCCTGTGTTTTTGAAGTGAATAACTTACAAGGAAGCAGGATGCTGGGGTGCCAGGCTTAATTTAAAGCATATGATCAATCCCTTGAATATGATAGGTCTAAAAGATGGCCAAATCACAGTTATAATGATGTTCTGAGATAAAAATCATAATCTGACCATATGAATTTGGGCATTTTTCCCAATTTGTTAAAATACAATTGTTACATATATGGCATCTGTGACGTGTATGTTTCAAACACTTGTGCTTGTACACATGCACCCACATCCTCCTAATTTTTGCCTAGGTTCCTGATTGTTTCACCTGCTCCCATGGGACAGAAGAATGAAGGCTCTTGGATAAAATAAAGCATCTGAAATGCTAGCAGGGGCTTCTTAGTGTGTTGCTTTCTGTGCCAACTCATTAGAAATATGAGTCAAGGCTGAGACATCTAAGCAAACCCCAGCACCAAGAGTCCCCATTCCATTGTTCCTCACATCTTTTCTCAGCCTCATGGGATCCTAGAAGAATATAAATTAGAGAGAAAATCTGCAGCGCTCTCCCTTTCATGTCTAATGTCTGGGCAGAGCTGTTCCCTGCAGGACAATTTCTGGTTAATTTCTCTCTCTGCTTTGAGATATCTCCAGGGATGGTTTGTTGACTGTTACCCCTGGGAAACTTTCCAGCAGCATATCAGTTCTTGCTCTTCAAAATTTCTCTACAATTTATCTTATATCATACTTTTCTAAATGTCCTTCCTTTCGGCCCATCATCTAGCTCCTAGTCCCTGTTGCCCGATCTCAGTGAAACTGCCTCTTCAGTGCTGAAGCATGTGAGATAATTCTAGCCATAAATAATTCTTGCCTCCCCCTTAGTCGTTACTTCACCAGACTACAAATATTTAGTTCATCTTTCCTCGCACCCCTCCAGAAGCTTAATTATGTTTATCTTTCCTACCTGAACTCCCTCTAGTTTGTGTATGTCTTCCTTGTAATCCAGGGCCCCAAATTTAATGTGCTCTTCTAAGTCAGGGCTCCCAAATCATATATCACAAAATATGGATTTAGCAATGTCTTTAAGTTATCGTACAATTGTGATACAAATTTTGCCTCTCTCAAAACTTGTGTTCTCATTTTTCAGGTATCAATATTAATGTCCCCCAAAATCATTGAAGTCTTATAAGGATCAAATGAGATCAAGTATTTGATTCAAAGTAATAGTTCTTGAGCATTTACAAGTAAATTCACAAGAAGATAAATGTAAATTTATAAGAAGATAAATGAAAGATTTAGTTGTGTTTCTGTCCTCCAGAGACTTATCATCTAGTGAAGGCAACAGACATACACATAGCCTAATAGAATACATGGCAGAACAAAGTACTCATTAAAAAAGAAGCACAGGGAAGCTGATATGGCTCAAGCAATTGGGCTCCCATCTACCATATAGGAGGTCCAGGATTCGATTCCTGGGGCCTCCTGGTGAGGGCAAGCTGGCCCAAGCAGAGAGCTGGCCTGAACAGAGAGCTGACCCATGCAGAGTGTAGGCCCGTGCCCAAGTGTTGGCCCATGCGGAAAGTTGGCGCAGCAAGAT
>PVKH010038333.1:0-11337 GCA_004027955.1 Chaetophractus vellerosus | reverse complement strand
CGAGTGTAGCGATGTAGGCAATCACCAGAAGCCAGGTTCTCCCCCCAGAGCTTTCCAAGGGAGTGTCACCCGCCCACACCTCAATATCAGACCCCCAGCTTCCAGAGGGGAAAGCCTTAAGCCACCCAGTTTGTGGTACTTTGTCACAGCAGCACCAGCAGCCGCTCCTGGCTGGAGAAGGCAGAGCTCAGTTCGGCCCTAACCCTCCAGGTGGGGTCGGCCAGCGCAGTGGGCGGCACTTGGGGAGGCAGCTGCAGCGACCAAACAACACAGGAGCAGCGGCTCCCGCGGCACCTCCTGCCAAAAGGCTCTCCCGTCCCAATTAAGGACAACCAGACCCTGGCCTTCAGTGCCCCTATTCTGCTGTGCCTTCTCTCATCCCCTGGGCACCTGGATTCAGGAGCACAACTGGCCAGACTGCACTCACGTGCTTGGCCTGCCCTGGTAAACTTGTTACCACTCTGGGCCTCAGTGTCTACCTGCGAGACAAAAGGGTGAGTATGAATCTTCACTAAGGTGCCTTCGACTTCGAATATTCTAGGACGCTCAGTGCTCTCCCAAGGGCAGCCTGTGCCCTCCGTCCCCTGGGGCCCACGGGCTGCAGTCTGGCTCCCAGGTGGGTGGGGCCTACCTGGCCCTACCTGTTGGGGTGACCAGTGCAGGGAGCCGGGCCCAACAGCCCCAGGACAACATCAGTCCCAGAGGCTGGCTGGGTGGAGGCTTCTCGGAGGTCCCTCCCCTCTCGCTGTCTCCCTGGCTCAGGCTTGGCAGTGGAGACTAATAACTCAGATGGGCCTCCCTGACCGGTTTCTCTCTCTTCACACAAGGTGCAATTATCGTCTTTACGATTCTTAAGTGCTCCCGCCACTCCAGTTCAGAGTTGACCAAAGCCCTACCCATAATTCTTCCACATATACGGAGACGCATTAATGGCGTGGAGGATACCTTTCTCGGCGGTGGAAAGCCTCGACGTGGGCCCACACAGCCAGTCCCGGGGCACCAGGAAGGAGGAGGGTTTGCCACATCTCACTCTCTACCCCAGCCCTTGCTGGGAAGTTATGCAACCACCACCCGGTCAAGGCAGCAGTGACAACTCTTGCATTTTATTCCACCTTCAGCCTCGAAAATGCGGGGCTTTCTGAGGTTTGGGCTGTTTCTGGGAGCTCTTCCCCTTACAGGGCGCGGTTCTGATACTGGATGACGCCCCTGCGGCCTGCTGTCAGCACTTCCCGGAGGGGAAGCAACGTGCTGTAAGAGAGCTGCTCCGGGTGTGGACCTCAGACCTGCTCTTGGCGCCGCCACCAACCACTGCGTGGCTCCGGGAGGGGCCTTCAGACACAGACCAGATGGAGAGCCACCAAGCCCACGTCACACGAGCAACAACCAAAGGAACCGAAAGCGTCCCACCCGAGAAGAGACGGCGCCGGGAGGGTGCCGTGCTTGCCTTCCAGGACTTGAAAGGCTGTGTCTGCCATGCGGAAGTGGGACTACACCGTCTGTGAGGCCCCAAGGAGTGGAGCTGGGGGTTAAGCTGTCTCCTCCCAAGCCCGCCTTTCTACCCAGAGGCTGGCGCAGGCCAGAGGCAGCCTAAGCTGGGGCAGGACCCAGAGAGTGGGGCCAGGCTGGCTTCCCCCACACAACCCGAGACCCGCCAGGGAGCCTACCTGGTCACCCCAGAAGCTGCTCTGGTCAGAGGGCACCCCCTTGTGTGGACCCAAGTCTGAACCTTCATCCCCCAGAGACAACCAAGAGTTGAAACGGCCCTAGAGCAGGGAAAGGTAATGGTGGGTGGACAAGCCAGAGGCCCAGACTATGAGCGGCAGCTTCAACCTAAGAACTGTTCCTCCCACCAAAGTAAGAGCCCTTCTTCGTAGAGACTGTTGGGTTAGGGAAATAATTTTATTGTACGAGATTTACTACAAATGGATCTGACTTATACTTAAAATAGTACCAAAACCACGGGTTCTTTAAAAAAAAAAAAATGTATCCTAGGGGAAGACTCAGAGATATAAAGGAATGAATTAGGCCTGCTGACCTACCATTGAAAACATCCCGCATTCGGTAGCACCACGGTCACTAGAGAATAAATAAAGCTGGCCAACTGCACACTAGAGAAATTAAAGTCTGTTTTCCCTGCTCAACTCTAAGTCCCACGAAGGCAGGGGCCATGCTGGACCTTAACCCAAAGTCTACACAGGGTCTGGCACATAACAGGCACTCAAAAACACGTGGAATGAGTAACACTTGTCTCCAGGTCCCTGGTCGCACCTCACTGCTACTTTGTAAAAGCCGTGGGAAGACCGGGGCCTGTGGAGTGGACACACGTGTGCCCCCTTCTCTGGAAGGCAGGGTGCCCCCGCACTCAGCTCCCAGCGTGCCGCTCGCCTCCCGTCTGCCATCAGTCATCGCGACAGAAGGACCATCCCATCACCCACGATGGACAACCCGTCCTCTGACGGCTATGAAGTCAGCAGAGTGGCCCCGGGGACGGGAACTTAGGAGGCAGGGTGCTTTCTGACACTGTTTCACAGACGGTCGCCGAGCAAGTATGACCTTCCATACAAGAAAAGGGCAGTGGGGACGGGGGCTGTCACACCACTTTTCACTGCCAGGCGGCCCTCTCTGCGCCCCCCCCACCCCCGGCGGGCAGGGGAGTGGCCCCTTTCTGGGTGCCGTGGGTGGTGTGTGGCTCCCGGGGCTCTCGTTCTGTTTATGGCTGTCCTTCCCAACAGACTGTGGCCCTCAGGGGCGGAAATCACCACTCACTCGTGGCCTACAGAGCCCAGCAAACCTAAGGTGCTTGATAAGGCTTGTTCATGGAATAAGTGAACCAGCGGCCACTCTCCAAACATGTCGCCCACCCCAGACTGTGTCTAAAGGACCTGCCCCAGCTCCAGGCACAGAGTAAGGTGGGGTGGGGTCTCAAAGGCAAACCATGGGTTTGTCCCAACCCAGGGGTCAGCAAACCACGGCGCGTGGGCCCAGTCTGGCCTGCTGCCTGTTTTTGTGTGGCCCGTGAACTAAGAATGATTTTCACTTTTTAAGGGATTAAAAAAAAAAAAAAGCAACAGAGACCACACGTGGCCCAAAGACCTACAGTACTTAACGCGTGCTTTGCTACTTCCTTCCTTGCGGCCCTCCGCAAGCAAGTTCAAGGGAATCGTTCCACTTGCCGAGTAAAACCGCTCAGATTTCGTCTTGTCCTCAGAGGCTGACAAAACTCTACGCTGTGGCCACAGGATAAATAAAAAGTAAAATGTTGTCAAGCCTTCGAAGGCCTCGGTGAATGCCTGGGCCTCAGGCATTGTTCTGAGAGTTTGCTGAGGTGCTTTCTGTCCTCTGAGAAAACTGACCAGCCGAAATGACAGAACTGAGGCAGCCCCACCAATCAGAAGCGGCTTTTCTCCTCTCCCTGGAAATGCAAGACAAACAGGATCTTATTTACAAAAGCACCTCCTGGGATTACAGGATTTTGCTGCTTTCAAAAACACAAGGATCAACCAAAGTGCTCCCGAGAGCTCTAGGGACGTCTGGAAGCCACAGACAGGCCACACGGCCTCGTGAACTCAACACCCCCTCGGCAGGCCCTACTTGGGAATACACGAAAATCTATTTCCCCAATATAACAGAGTTCCACTCATTTATAATCCCCTATTCATGCTTCTTCTACTCCTTTTATTTAGCCTATAATTTTCAAGGTACCTGTTAAGTATATTCCTCAGAGACTTAAATCTTCAGACCGTCCCTACGCTGGTGGAGCCCGGAACCCCAGCAGAGTCGCCGCCAACTCCTCCTCTCGAGTTCTTCGGGCCTGCGCTGCACCACTAGCAGGACGGTGACCAGGGACCAGCCCCATCCCCACCTGCGAGCAATCGATTCCTGTCCTCTGCGCCAGTCTCTACCTCCCTTCTCGGCCTGCGGCAGTCAGAGTGGACATCACCCCAAATCCCTCAAGACCGAGGAAGAGACAAACATAAGGGGGGAGTGTAACCACAGACCAAAGCAGATTTACTGATACTCTGTCGTGTGTTAACAGAGCAACTTGTAACATTAATATATACATATTTTTTAAAAGGCACCTAAGGCTCTCTCAGTGACATTATTTTGGTAAGTAACCTTCAATTTTGTTAACGGTCTTCTCTGGCCAGCCCTCAACGAACTGTCACTCAGGGATTACCCATTAGGCAGGGACTAAATGCCCTGGGAATTCTGGATTACAAAAATATAAGCAGCCTTCTTGGGGGAGGCGCGGGTGCCCCTGAACCCTTGTGAGAAGCCACTGAGGTAAACAAGTCTCAAGAAAGTGCTCTCTCCCTGCCTCCCCTGCTAACCCTGCTGTCTGGCCCATGGAAAGGCAGATGAGCAGCAGACAGGAAAAGACGGTGGGGTGTGGTGACGGGGGACAGAGGAAGCTGGCAGAGGGCAGCTCGGCCTCTGCTGCTGTGACATCAAGTTTTGGGGGTAAACGGGGTTGTATCTGGGATAGCACTGGGAGGAGTCTAATTGCTCCCAAGGGTTGGGAGGGCATGAACTAAACTTGGTTCCCCTCAAGTTCACCTCAGGCACTGAAGCAGCAGCAACGAAAGAGGTAGAGAGAATCGCGACCCAGTTCTTTGGAGAGAGCTCTGTGGAAACCAGACTGTAAAACTGGACAGCTTCTTCCCAGGTGTTGTTAAAAATAAAACCAGGAGGCTACCTCCTGGCAGAAGCTGGTGGTGGATGGTAAACTGAATCGAATAAGGCACCCTCTCTGGATCCTGACGGAGAGACCCAGTGCCAGGGCCGGGAGGCCACAGGTGTGGTGAGAGAGAGGAGGTGGACTATGCGAGCCCAGCTTTGAAATAAGATGTTTAGGGACTGGCTAAGGCTTATCTTGTGTGTTCCCTGACCTTCCTACTTCTCCACAAGCACCAAGGGCCCTTGAAGCTTCCCTCTTCACCACCATGTCCCCAACTCCTAGATTCGGGCTTGGCACACAACAAATCCTCTTGACTAACTTGGCTGACAAGAGCCAGAGCGAAACTCACCTATTCCTCAGCCCACCCAGCTCCCTGATTAGAGATGGCCCCTGCTTACATCTTCAGCTACCTCCTAGTTACCTGCTGGCAAGGAGAGGGACAAGAGCCCAGGAGCCTGGCCAACCTGGGGGTGTGGCATGTGCAGCGAGCACAGGGGCAGCCGGGAGACCCCGACCTCGCCCTGCCCCTGCATGCCTTGCTGCAGGACCCTGTCCACACCTGGGGCAGCTCGTCTGAGTAACGGGATCTCACAAATCCCTTTGGCGCTAGGTTTCAGGAGCTGCAGATATTAGAAACTGGTGACTTTCCATACTCTCCCCAAGGGCATGTCAAGGGTCACTGCCATTTTACAACCATAAAAGTTGCAGCTTGGTGGTCAAATTGATTTGATGACATGGTGAGCTGGTGAAGGGACTGGCGCTCAGGACTGTGGTTTGGCGGGCCTCGGGACTGTTAAGAGAAGAGGAGAAAAGGAGGGCTTGATACAGAGGGTTATCTCTTTTCCTCTTTACTACACCCGTGCGATAAGTATAATGAGTTCCATTTTCCAGTGAAGAAGTAGCCTCCGAGAGGTCAGTGACTGGCCGTGGCTACCACAGTAAGAGGCAAAGTCAGGATTTGCCCTGACAGCAAAGTCCCTGCTCCTTCTACTCCCCACGACTGCCTCCTGATTCACAAACCTTTGTCAGCCCGGCACCATCTCACAGCAGCAGCGTGAGTAACAAACACGCTGCAGGTGAGTGGAGGGGAAGGTGGAGGCCCCCAGCAGGCTCCAGAGTGAGCAGGCCCTCAGGAAATGTGAGCCTGAGTCCGTTTAGTCACACCACTTCTTCCCCCACCGCGGAGTTCTCTTCTCCGTCTGCTTCCTCAAACAACCCCGACTGTAATGGCAGGAATTTGTCACAGGGCTCCAGACGGGCGGAACCAGGGGAAAGCTGAGCCCATTCCATTCGATCAACTCAGGGAGCTCGAGAGCCGAGGTCACACTCGTCCTTGGAGGGAGACGGCTGGGAGACATGGCTAACCAGGGTCTTGCCGAGACCAGAGCCACAACACGCCTGCTCCCCTGCTCTGCAGAGACCTGCCTCGCCCAGAAGCAGCCCTGACACGGAGGATGCCAGCGCCCTGGCCACCGCCTCGGCTTCTGAGCCTCTATTCTAAAAGCTGGTGGTAGAAGGCACCAGAAGATCCCCGAGCAGAGATGCCTGCATGCTTCAGGCCTCAGGGTCCTGCCCTGCTCTAAAGGCCCCTGTGTAAAAAGTGATTTGACATGGTGTTTAGAAGAGCAGGCTCAAGTGAAAAGCTTAGGTCCAAGTCTTGGTCCTGCTGCTTCCTAGTGCAACAGGGAACTGAGCGGGAGGTTGGCTGTACCCCAGAAGTGGCACAAGAGCACACTGCTGGAAACAATACTCTATGTTCCCAAGAGAGCCACAAACATCCGGGACCAGACGTGTACATGTTGTGCAGATTTGAGTCTTTTGCAGTCCTCAGAAAATTATGTTCTTAAGCTAACCCATTCCTTTGCATGCAAACCTATTTATGTGGGACCTTTTGATTAGCCTGCACAATCTAGGGTCGGTCTTAATCCTTTACTGGAGTCTTATATAAACGGAGAAGAGGAGAGAAGAGCTGCCATTTTACCCTCCATGTGAGAGACAACTCTAGGATGGCCTTCAGCTGCAGAAAGACAGAAAAACCCTGAAAGGCTGAGAGAGAGGCCAGAGGGCTGGAATGAGCTGAGCAGCCTGAAGCGGAAGCAACGAGGCTCGGAGGAGAAAGGAGAGATGACCCATGTGCCTGATGGCCCACAGCTGAGCTCAGGGAGGGAGAGCGCCTGGAGGGGAAGGCAGAGACTGGCCACCATTTTGCCTTGCCACATGGCCAGAGTCCAGGATCGCCAGCAGCTGACCTTTGGGGAAACAGCACCTCTGATGCCTTGATTTGGACATTTTCATGGCCTCAGAACTGTAACCTCTTACCCTAACAAATTCCCATTTTACAATCCAACCCATTTCTGGTATTTAGCACTGGCATCCTTTAGCAAACTAAAATACTTAGGCACGCACACAGCCTCCTGGGAGTTAGCGGAACCAGTCCCACCACGGCCACCTCCCCACCTCCCAGTCTGTATCAGATGACGGAGCGTGGGGAGGGGAGAAAGAGTCACGAGCTTGTTAGGAGGGCAGAGTTCCCGGCGGGAGGCGACTGCCCTCGCCCCAGGTCCGGTGGGGATGAAGCACCGCAGGAATTGCTCACGGGATTAGGAAGACAGGGAGTCTGGTCCCTCCCTGGACAGATGCCTGCTGAGCTGGGATCCTGCAGTGCAGGCACTGGAGCAAAGTGGATTGTGGAAAGGGTGTTCTTGGGAAAGCCTGACTTGTGCCTGGGAGATCTGAGGGCACCAGGAATTGGAGGGCAGTACCTGCTCTCACCTGGGGATTTCTGCAGGTGGGAGGGGCCCTAGAGCAGGGAGTGAAAAGGGACCATCGCGGTGTGCCTGGGAGAAAAAGCTGTCACCATGTGGCTCCGAGGGAGTGAGGGGGCCTTGGCAGTCCTGTGACATCATGAAAAGGGGAATGGAGGCCGGAGAAAGGGGATCCCCTGCTGAGGCAGAGCCAGAACAAGGCCCCGGAGCCACGTGGGGCCACCCTGCCCCTTCTCCCCGCCAGCCCCAGAACAGCCAGACACAGGAGATGCAGGGGCAGAGGCTAAGAGCCGAGGACACAACCCCTCTCCAAGACTCTGGAGCTCCAAGCCTGGCCTGGGCTGGACAGCGGGGAGATAAGGTTTAAAAGGGATATCAGATTAAAGGTTTAATAATCGAGACTGGCAAGGTAGGATCCACAGCAGAGGTCATTAGGGGATAGAGAGAGACTTAACCTAGCGGAGTACAGAAAGTGATGGGGGGGGGTGTCTATGAAATTGAGCTTGTTCAGTTAACTGGTTCCCCTTAGACCTGTGGGCAGGTGCTGCTCGCGGCCGTGCAGTGTGTGGTCAGTCCAAGGGGGTGGCTGCACGGCTGGCAGCCCATACCCACCTCAGCAAGTGGGGGCACAGGCTGCACGGCCCGTGGGCAAGTTTCCTCGTGTCTGTGACCCTCAGTGGGGGTGATAACCCTCCATACCAGGTGACAGGGAGGCGTACATGAGATGAGGAAGCAAACCCAGCACAGGGCCAGGTGTGAAGGAGGTGGGCACCCACACAAAAAGGCTGCCTCCACCTCTCAGACCCCTCCTTCCAATTCACTCCCAATTCCAGCCTTTTGCCTCACTGGCCCCTTCCTGCCGTCCAGTGTCTTTCCTCCCAGCCTCTGAGCCTCAAGGAGCTGGCTGCAAATGCACCCCTTTTCTGGGCACTTTCGGGTCCAGGCTGTTTGTCCCATCTGGCACTTCTTGCTAATACTTAAATACACACACTGTTGAATCCCTTGACTTAACTGTGCACCTGCATGCTTTCTATTTCCCCAGCTTGAGTTCAAGCTCCTGGGGAACACGGTGCTCCATAAAGAGTAGGGGATATTTTTCCATTGCAAGAGGTCTTAAAAGAGATTACACTCAGATGTGAGTGTGACTCTTGTCACCTTGCACAGACAAATGTGTCCTTGAGCAAATCATTTAACCTCTCCGAGCCTCTGTTTCCTCCTCTGTAAAATGGGGGCAATATCAGTACTTTCTTCATGGCATTGTTATGAAAAATAAGAAAAACCACTTAGCACTGTGCCTAGATCTAATTCTTGCTTCTTAATAGTTATCTGCTATCTTCCCCCCACCCACCCAAAATCTGATTTACTTAGTCTGCGTTGGGGCCTTGGCATTGGTAACTTAAAGCTCTCCTGTGCAGCCAAATTGAAAACTCTGCTCAAGAGAATGAATGTATGTGGGGAGAGAAGGGTGCAGTGCCTGCGCTGGCAGACCCCTTTATAACTCCCCAGCAGTATTATTTATCGGGAAGCCAGGAAATGGCTTTGATGCCAACACCCAGGTGCCACCTTCTCCTGCCAGCCACCTTGTGCCCTCAGGTGAAATGCCCCTTGCTTTAGGACCCAGTGACCTGGGAGATGATGAAGAAGGCTGGGCCTTGTCTGCCTGGCCCCTGGCCCCTCTCCCTCGTTCAGGCATTTTTCATTAACCAGCAGAAAGCACAGCATTTGGGCAGCTGCCCCTGATCAGACTTTAAGTTCGGCCTTTGCATGTGACACTACCAGAGAGCAATGGCGGTTGCCTACGTTGTCCTTTTCTTCTCAAAAGGGGACTAGATTAAAGACCTCAATGCGCCACGCGGCCAATGCCAAATTTCTCAAAGGAACATCCACTTCCCTGACTTTCACATCTTGCTACAACCTTCCCTCTTGGTCCAATTAAAAAGCCGAGTGTCTGCAATGTAGCTGACAGCGTGAACTGGTTTGAGGGTTTAAAGGGAGTATTTGTGCAGACAATACACATTACTTGTGGACTGAAAATATGCTGAGATGCTGGACTCTCAAGAAGGCTCCAAAAGTAGACCTGTTTTGATAAGATTGTAATACCTACTAAATATTACATGGGCTATTTTTTCTAGCCACGGGTTTCCTCCAAATTTTCAGTTGGTGGCTCTCACTATGCCAAGGCTATCCTTTTACTTTTCTTTTTTTAATCTATGGCATTTTCTCTTGAGAAATAGAGACACTGTAAAAGGAATTAAAAGGCTGCTTGCACAGGGGCTCTGCCCACTGACACTTCTTAAGTTACCCTCACCAAGCAACTCCGTCAGCACATTTCCTTGGGCAGAGTCCTAGTGAAAAGTGGACATTTTAGTGCTTGGAGAATTAATGGGGATCAGAGACGATGGTGATGATGCTGATTAGGGCATTAGGTCATTAAACCTTTGTGTAAGACCTCACACAGTACTGTAAAGTGCTTCACAATTACTGTACTTTCATTAAGTCAACCATCACAGGTAAAGCAGCAGCCAAGCCAATCTGCATGTTCTCTCATTAGCTTCTTAATGACATGCCTCATAAAATGATTCTTGTGTGCCTATAAAAGAGCCCCAGTAAACTTCCAAGGCTTTTTCTCTGGGCCTCTGGAATGGGAGCAAGCCTGCCTCCTGCAGCCGCAGCTCAGGAGCTGGGCGTTACCCGGGACAGGTGTCTGGCATTTCTGTGGAATGAACTGGTAAACCTGCAAGTTCAGCTGCGCTCCTAAGTCGAGGGTTCAAAACGTCTACGCAACCCGGTGACGGCCGCAATCTGCCGTCACTCAAAAGAGCCAGCGGCCGGGCCAAATCTGGAGCCCTCCTCAGGCTGGAGCTAGGCGCTTTGGAACGAGAGGGTGGAGGGGGGTTAGCGTTCAGGCCCCCCGGGTGGGCACAGCTCCCGCGAGTACCAGTTCTGACTGTGCCTGAGGCCCGCGATGTCCGCCTGAGCGCTGTCGCGCAGAGGAGGCGCGGCTGGGTGGTGCGGAGCTATGGGCAGCCCCCAGCCCTCACCTTCCTTCTCTTGTCCTCTTTCGGGAATGGGCGAGGTGGGGGGCAATTACCTGAGACTAACGCCTACAAGTAGGACAGGACTCTTGCGACCCCAGAACCGGCGCTTTTCCCCGACGCTCGCAGCCCTCCGGCCTGAGTCCAGCCCCCGCGGCTGGACCAGACGCTGCACGGGTGCCGCCGGGCCAGGTGAGCGCCCTGCCAGGTGAGCGGCGCCAGGTGGACGCCCTGCCAGGTGAGCGTCCTCCAGGTGAGCGCCCTGCCAGGTGAGGGGAGCCAGGTGGACGCCCCGCCAGGTGAGGGGCGCCAGGTGAGCGCTCGGCCAGGGTGAGCGCCCGCCAGGTGAGGGGCCGCTCTCGCGACTCACCTGCGTGAAGTACAGGTTCATCAGCGTGAGGGTGAAGAACTGCAGGCACACGGGGAAGCAGTAGAGCAGCCAGAAGACGAAGGGGCTGAGCGAATTGGCCGCCACGAAGTCTTTGAAGTAGAAGGAGAAGAGCACGGTCCGCAGCGAGGCCCAGAGCAGGCAGAGGAAGAGGAAGACGCTCTGGTAGCTGAGCCGCTTGTGGCGGTAGCGCAGCACCAGCCAGAGCTGGACGTAGACGAACACGAAGAGCAGCGAGTAGAACACGGTGTAGACGATGGTGAGGCCGAGCTTCACGTACGGCGGCACGGCCGGGGTCAGCGTGGGCGGCAGCGAGTCGTTGCGGGGCGAGTCCCCGGGCAGGGCCTCCATCGGGGCGGGGGCTGCGGCGCGGCCGGGGACGCTCCCGCCTCATCGGGCCTCGCGGCCGCCGCCGCCACCGCCCCCCTGGGGGTCTCGGCGCATCGCGCTGCGCCCGCGGCCGGGAGACTG
>PVKH010038332.1:0-11339 GCA_004027955.1 Chaetophractus vellerosus | reverse complement strand
ACGGGCAGGGCAGGTCGCCCGTGAACGGAGCGCAGCCAGCCACCCGCGAACTGAAGCGGAGTCGGCCGTGAATGGAAGCAGAAGCCGCCCACAAGCGGGGCAAAGCCGCCTGCGCGGTGACCAGTCTCGGCGCATCGCCGCAATGGGGGGAGACAAAGCGGACAGAGAGGAACACAAGAATGGACACACAGCAAGAGCAAGCAGAAGGGGGGGGGAATGTAATAAATAAAAAATAAATCTTTAAAAAAAAAGAAAAAAAAAAGCTTACAGTTCCAGGGAGCGGATGTGGTTCAAACGGTTGAGCACCTGCTTCCCATATAGGAGTTCCCAGGTTTGGTTCCCGGTGCCTCCTAAAAACAAACAAAACAAACAACAAGCAAACAAATGAAAAAAACCAACTCAGGGAAGCATATGTGGCTCAGTGGTTGAGTGCCGGCTTCCAACCTTTGAGGTCCCGGGTTCAATCCACAGCTCCAGTACCTCAAAAAAAAAAAAAAAAAAATGCTTAAAGTTCCAAGGCTGAGAAAAATGTTCAAACCAAGGCATCAAGCGAAGTTCTCTCTCCAAAAGTCAGCTGCTGATGAGCCTTGACTCATGCCATGACTCAGGCTGCTCCTTCTGTAGTTTTTCTCTCTCCCGGGTTTGTTGATTTCTGGAGGCTTCTCTCTGTCACAGCAGCTTTTTCGCCTTCACCTGCGGCTTTTTAGTCCTCCCTTTATAAAGGACTCCAGAAAGAGGATTGCAGCCCTGGGGTCCCACAATCTAATCAAAGGCCCTTAACTGAAGTGATCTAACCAAATGTGATCTAATCAAAACGTCCCTTAACTGAATCTAATCAAAAGGTCCCATCTACAATGGGTTTACAGGCACAGGAGTGGGTTTGCTTTAAGAATAGTATTCTCTGGGGTCCACTAAATACTCAAACCAACACAGCGGCATTATTAACAATTGCCAAAAGATAGAAACTACCACGTGTCCAACAACTGATGAATGGATACACAAAATGTGGTATATACATATGATGGAATATTATTCAGCTGTCAGAAGGAATGAAGTCCTGATGTATGCAAAAACATGAATGAATCTCGAGGACATTATGTTGGGTGAAATTAACCAGACACAGAAGGACAAATATTGTGATGATCTTACTAATATGAACTAAATATAACAAGCAAATTCATACATTTAAAATCTGGCATAGATTGAGGGTAGAGAATAGGGAGCTGATGCTTAATTAGTGCAGAAATTTTAGTTAGGTTGATTGTAAATGTTTGGAAATGGAAAGAGGTGATGGTAGCATATAGTTATGGGGATAATTAACAGTGCTCATTTATGGATGTGATTGTGGCTGAAAGGGCAGGTTTTTAGGGTTGTGTATGTTTCTAGAAGGAAAGCTGGAGGATAAAACATGGGACTGCAAAACACAGAGAACCTGGTTGTGGATGATAACTCTGATTAATAGTATAAATATAAAAATGTTCCTTCATGAACTAGAACAAATGTAAATCACTCTTGCAAGGTGTTAATAATAGGGTGGTAAATAGGGTAAAATACACCTAAAGCAAACTATGGTCTATAATTGTGGCAGTTTGATATTATTTATAAATTCCAAAAATAGATATTGGATTATATTTGTAAACTGGTCTGTTCCTCCAGGAATATTCGATTATATTGGATTCAGAGGTTTCACTTTTACGTGATTAAATAATGATGAAGGCTTTGGGCCATGTCAGTAGGACACTGTATCCCCATCCCCTGTGTGAGCCGGAATACACAGAGAAACCACACCGCGGCACAGAGAAGGCAGTTTGGAGTTTTAATGCTGGAGCCCAGGAAGTAAGCACACAGAGGGGCAGAGAGAAGGCTCACTTAGACATGGCAGAGGCCTCGGGAAGAGAGATGAGCCTTTCACCTGATAGTCTATGGCTGGCCTTGTGGAGAGAGCAGAGCAGCTGAGCCTGGAGAGAGGCAAGTCCCGGGAAGAGAGGAACCCAGGAAGGCTGAACCCTTGCAGACATTGGCAGCCATTTTTCTCCAACAGTGGCAATAGACTTTGGTGAGGGAAGTAATTTATGCTTTATGGCCTGGTAACTGTAAGCTTCTACCCCAAATAAATACCCTTTATAAAAGCCAACAGATTTCTGGCATTTTGCATCAGCACCCCTTTGGCTGACTAATACAATAATTAAAATTAATATCTCTAAAATATAAGATTTATGATTAAGTTTTATGAGCTAATTGCTAAATTGTGAGGCACTTAGCATTTATAATGTGTCAATTTAAAAAATAGCTAAGGGAATGGTTGCAGCTCAAGTGATTGAGTACCTGCTTCCCATGTATGAGGTCCTGGGTTCAATCCCCAGTACCTCCTAAAAACAAAAACAAAAACCAAACAAATAAAACACCAGCTCTCATTGGGGAGCAGATGTAGCTCAGTGTTTGAGTGCCTGCTTCCCATAACAAGGACCTGGGTTGAATCCCTGGTACATCCTAAAAAAAAAATAGCTAAGGGAAGCAGATGTGGTTCAAGCAGTTGGGTTCCTGCCGACCACATGGGAGTTCCAGGTTCAGTTCCCAGTGCCTCCTAAAGAAGATAAGCAAGACAGCGAGCTGATGCAGCAAGATGACACAACAAGATGATGCAATGAAATCACTCAACAAGGAGGCACAACAAGGAAACACAATGAGAGACACAACAAGCAGGGAGTGGAGGTGGCTCAAGCAATTGGGCACCTCCCTCCCACATGAGAGATTCTGGGTTCAGTTCCCGGTGCCTCCTAAAAGAAGACGAGCACACACAGAGAGCATGCAATGAACAGACACAGAGAGCAAACAGTGAGTGCAAACAATGGGGGGGGGGATAAATAAACAAAATAAATCTTTTAAAAAATAGCTAAGACGTTTTTGTGTCACATCAATTATTCTTAATAAAACTGTATAAACATACAGTACTTTAAAAAGTAATATCTCAATAATCTTTCATCAGTTGTAACAAAGGTACCATCCAATGCTTACTGTCAATAATATGGGGGTATAGGGGTATGGGGTTTTTCTTTCTGGAGTAATGAATATGTTCTAGAATTGATTGTGGTGAAGAATGCACAAATATGTGATTATACTGAGAGCCACTGATTGTATGCTTTGGATGTATTATATGGCATGTGAATATAGCTCAATAAGGCTTTAAAAAAATGAACAGAGGCTGATACCTGTATGACCCATCACACATACTAGTATAGGGGGGTGGATGTGGCTCAAATGGTTGGGCATCTGTCTCCCATGTGGAGGGACCTGGGTTAAACCCCGGGACCTCCTGGTAAAATGTAAAAAAAATACAGAAGGTGTGCAGGCTGCCAGGCCCTGCGTGGGCATGTCCTCAGGCCCCGCACATGGGTGTGCCAGGCCCCGCCAAGGCACACAGCAAGATGATGACATAACAGGAGAGTGACACAAGGGAGAGTCAAACGAGACGCGCCGAAAAACCAGGAACTGAAGTGGCGCAGGTGGTAGAACGCCTCTCCCCCACATCAGAAGTCCCCAGGATTGAAGCCTGGTAAAGACAGGAGGAGAAGGATGAGAAGAGAGGGCAGGAAACAGACATAGAATTGCCCAGTGAATGGACACAAAACTGCAAAAAAAGGGGGGGGTTTAAAATGGATAAAAGTAAAATAAATTTAAAAATCTTAAAAACAAACAAACATGCTAATATATGCAAAATGGGAGGCCCAGAAGGAGAAGAGAGAGAGAAAGGAGTAGAAAGAATACTTGTAGAAAAAATGGCTGAAAACTTCCCAAATTTGATTAAGATATCCACACTGAGGCATATTACAATCAAACTGTTGAAAGACAAAGACAAACAGAACAGAGAAGCAACTTGTCACATACAAGAGATTCTCAATAAGATTAACAGCTGATTTCTCACCAGAAACCATGGAGGTCAGAAGGCATTTGGATGTCATATTCAAACTGCTAAAAGAAAAAAAAAAGTCAACCAAGAAGTCTAGATTCAGCAAACTATCCCTCAAAAATGAAAGAGAGGTGCCACTCAATGGGGAAAGAATAGTCTCTTCAACCAATGGTACTGGGAAAATTGGACATTCTCATGCAAAAGAATGAAGTTGGATCTTTACCTCACACCATATACAAAAATTAACTCAAAATGGATCAACAACCTAAATATAAGAACTAAAACTATAAAACTCTTAGTAGAAAACATGGGGAATATCTTCAGGACCTTGTGTTAGGCAATGGATTCTTAGAGTTTACACTAAAATATGAGCAACAAAAGAAAAAAATAGATAAATTGGAACTCTTGTACATTTTAGGTGGGAATGTAAAATGGTGTAGCTGCTGTGGAAAAGCTTGGCGTTCCAGAGAAAGTTATAGACTTACCACCTGACTTGGCAATCCCACTTCTAGATATATACTCAAGAGAGCTGAATGCAGAAACTCAAACAGAGAATGCACACCGATATTCACAGGGGCATTATTCCAAATAACCAAAAGGTTGTAAGCAGCTCAAGTCCATCACAAAGATGAGCAGATAAACAAAACGCAGATACACATACGATGGAATATTATTCAGCTGTAAAAAGGAATAAAGTTCTGGTAAATGTGACATGGGTGAAGCTTAAAGATGTCTTGTTGAGTGACATAAGCCAAACACAAAAATGGCAAATATTGTATGATTTCGCTTCTGTGAAATAGCTAGAATAGAGGCTGAAGTAGGTTACAGGTTACCAGGAGGGAGGGGAGGGGGAATAGGGTTTAATGCTTTATGAATACAGAGTTTCTATTTGAAATTATGGAAAAGTTTTGGTAATGGCTGGTGGTAATAGTAGCATAACATTGTGAATGCAATTACTACTACTGAATTGTATGCTTGAAAGTGGTTAAAATGGGAAATTTTGTGTTGTATATATGTTACCACACTATTTTTTTTTTAATGAAGGAGACTTTAAGACATTTCTAGATACAACCAACAACAACAACAGAGAATTGTCACTAGTAGACCTGCCCTACAAAAAATACTTCAGGCTAAAATTAAAGGAAACTAAACAGTAACTTAAACACACATGACTAGTACAGGTAAACACATAAACAAATATAAAATCAGTATTAATTTATTTTTGGTTTATAACTCCTCTTTCTGTATGATTTAAAAGACAACAACAGGGAGGAGATGTGGCTCAAGCAATTGGGTGCCCACCTCCCACATGGGAGGTCCCGAGTTCGGTTTATGGTGCCTGCTAAAGAAGACGAGAGGATGCCACAACAAGCAGACACCACAGTGAGCAGATGCCGCAACCAGCAGATGCCACAACCAGCATGGAGCAGAAGTGGCTTGAGTGGTTGGGCACTCGCCTCCCACATGGAAGGCCCCAGGTTTGGTTCCCAGTACCTCCTAAAGAAGAGGAGCAGAAAGATGAGGGAGCCTTTGGTGGTGGGGGTGGGGAATAAAAATTTTAAAAATAATAATAAACAAATAAAATATAAATAAATCTTTAAAAAAATACAACTACATAAAACAATCATGAATCTATGTCAATGGCACATAATGTATAAAGATGTAATTGTGACGATAACAACATAAAGCTGGGGGAAAGAACTATTTAGAAGCAACATTTTTGTATGCTATTGACATTAAGTTGGTATTAAAACTAGATTGTTATAAATTAAGATGTTAATTGGAATCCCCTGTCAATGACAAAGAAGAAAACTAAAATATATATATAATAATAGAAATAAAAGTGTTATGGGTTGAACTGTGTCCCTTCAAAATATATTTTCAAGTCCTGATCCCCCAGTCTTCTGAATGTGACATTATTTGAATAAAAGATCTTTGTTAAAATGAGGTCAAACTGGATTAGGGTGGCCCTAATCCAACATGATTTGTGTCCTTAAAAAAAGCCAGAAATTTGGACAGAGAGACAGAAACAAGAGAGAAGACACCCATGTGAAATTTAGAAATAGAGACTGGAGTTACATTGCCCCAAGCCAAGGAATGCCTGGGGCTATCAGAAGCCAGACAAGAGGCACGGAACAGATTCTTCCCTAGAGCCTTCAGATGGAACATGGCCTGGCCAACACCTTGAATTTGAACTTTTGGCTTCTAGAACTTCGAGACAACAAATTTCCATTGTTTTTAACACTTAGTTTGTGACACTTTGTATGGAAGCCCTAGGAAATTATGACAAAGGAAATCAAAATGGTACACTAGAAAATATTTAACACAAAAAAGACAGTAATAGAGGAACTGAGGAACAAAAAAATATATAAGGTATCTAGAAAACAAGTAATAAAATGGCAGGAATAACTCCTTATCAGTAATTACATTAAATATAAATGGATTGAGAGTAGATGTAACTCCAGTGGTTGAGCACTAGCTTCCCATATACAAGGTACCAGGTTCGATCCCCAGTATCTCCTAAAAACAAAAAACAAACAAACAAACAAACAAACAAAAACTCTCATTGGGGACCAGAGGTAGCCCACTGGTTGAGCACCTGCTTCCCATGTATCAGGTACTAGGTTCAATCTCCGGTACCTCCTAAAAAGGCAAAAACAACAAAAACATATAAATGGATTAAACTCTCTAATTAAAAAGCAAATACTGGCAGTATGCATTTAAAAAAAAACACATCATGATCCAACTATATGCTGTCTACAAGAGCCTCATTTTAGATTCAAAGGCACAAAAAGGTTGTGGTAGTGAGTGGATGGAAAATATATTCCATGTAAACAGTAACCAAAAGACAGCTTCAGTGACTGTACTAATATCAGAATAGACCTTAAGGCAAAATTTGCCTTAAGTCAAACAGGAAGGCCATTGTATAATGATAAAGGGGTCAATCCATCAAGCAGATATAATAATTATAAACATATATGCACCTAATTACAGAGCCCCAAGATACATGAAGAAAGAAATGAGAGAATTAAGGGAGAAATATAGTTCAACAGTAACAGTGGGAGATTTTAACAGCCCACATTCAATAAAGGATGGAACAACTGCACAAAAGACAAACAAGGATACAGAAGGCTTGAACAACACTATAAATCAACTAGACCCAAGAGGCATATAGAGAACACTCAACCCAACAACAGCAGAATACACATTCTTGTCACATGCACATAGAATATCCTTCAGGATAGACCATACGTTAGGCCATAAAACTAACCCTGATAAGTTTAAAAATATTGAAATCATACAAAGTATCTTCTCTCATCACAATGGAATGAAATTAGAAATCAATAACAGAAGTAAAACTGGAAAATTCACAAATATGGGAAGTTAAACAACACACGTTTACACAATAAACCAAAGAAGAAATCACAAAGGAAATTAGAAAATAATTAGAGATAAATTAAAACAAAACACAGCATATCAAATTTATGAGATACAGTGAAAACAGTGCTCAGAGGGAAATTCAGTTGTAAAAGCCTATATTAAACCTACAGCTTCTCTAATAAAAAAGTATGGCAGTTTGAGATTACTTTTGAATTCCAAAAAGAGAGATTATGTTTGTAAACGGGTCTGTTCCTCTGGATGTGATACCCTTTGACCGCATTAGATTCAGCTGAGACATCTGAGTAAATTATGTTAAGATTAGGGCTTTGATTCAACCACATCGTTAGAGTGCCACTCAGCGCTGAGTCCCAGCCCCCTTGGTAGGCTGATAAATCAGACTCTCACAGGAAGTAGACACACAGAGAACACAGAGGAAGAGAGGCAGCTCATTAGACACAGCAGAGGCCCCGGGAAGAGAATGAGCCTGAGGGTCTACAGCTGGCCTTGTGAAGAGAGCAGAGCAGCTGAGCCTGGAAAGAAACAAATCCCAGGGAGAGAGACAAGCATTATGCCAACCTACAGCTGAAATAGGAAGAAGCTGTGACCACAGAGCCTTAAGAGGAAGAAGGAAGGTGGAATCCTTGCAGACGCCATCCACCATCTTGCTTCAACATGTGACCAAGGACTTTGGGAGAGAAAGTACTGCATATGGTACCTTGAGTTGGACTCTTTAGGGCCTTGTGACTGTAAGCTTCTACCCAAATATATAAAACCCAACAGATCTCTGGAACTTTCCATCAGCACCCCTTCTGGCTGACTAATACAAAAAAGGATTTAAAAAGTGTACATGAAAAATAATTTCTCAAATAACCTGACCTTCCACCTAAAGGAACTAGGAAAAATAAGGGTAAACTAAATCCAAAGCAAGTAAAAGGAAGAAAATAAAGACTACAGTAGAGCTATCATGAAATAGAGAATAGAAAACAATAGAATCAATAAAACCAAAAATTGGTTCTTTGAAAAGGCCACCAAAATTAGAAAGCCTTTAATTAGACTAACAAATAAAAACAGAAAAGATACAAATTACTAAAGCAAGGAATGAAAGTAGGACCATTACCACCGATTTTACAGAAATAAAAAAAAGGATTATAAGAGAATACTATGAGCAATGATATGCCAAAAATTAGATAATGTAGATGAAATGGAGAAATTTCTAGAAACACATACACTACCAAATCTGACTAAAAAAGTAATAGAATATGTGAATGTATCTATGACAAGTAGAGAGACTGAATCAGTAATGAAATAAACTTCCAACAAAGAAAAGCTCAGGACCAGATGGCATCACTAGGGAATTTTATCAAATGTTTAAAGAAGAATTACACCAACCTTCTCAAACTCTTCCAAAAAATAGAGGCGGAGGGAGCACTTCCTCACTCATCCTATGCGGCCAGCATTAGCCTGATAGCAAAGCCAGAAAATGACATCACAAGGAAAGAAAACTATGGACCGATATCCCTAATGAATACAGATGCAAAAATCCTCAACAAATTACTAGTAAACTGAATCCAGCAACACATGTAAAGGATAATCATCATGACCATGTGGGATTTATCCTAGGAATGCAAGGGTGAGTCAAGGTATGAAAATCAATCAATGTAATACATCGTATTAATAGGATGAAGGAAAAAAACACATGACTGGAAACCACCCAGGTGTCCATCAATCGATGAATGGATAAACAAATGGTGGTGTATAAACAAGATGGAATATTATGCAGCTGTAAGAAGAAATGAAGTCATGAAGCATATGACAACATGGATGAACCTGGAGGACGTTATGATGAGTGAAGCAAACAGGACACAAAAGGACAAATACTGTATGAATGTGCTATTATGGACTAAATATATTTTGTAAGCTTATGGATTTAATAATTAGAATATAGATCACCGGAAAATAGAATGAGGGTAGAGAATAGGAAGCTCATGGTTAAACTGTGGAGAACTGGTAGATTGTTTTTAAATCTTGGGAAATGAATGAATATGGTGAGAGCGTATCATGGTGTTTGTGACTAGCAGAGCTATTATGTGGGTTGAAAGGGAAAGTCTAAGATCATATATATTACTAGAAGGAAAGCTAAAAAATGTAACATGGGACTGTACAGCATAGTGAAAACTCATATGAAATACAAATGTGGGGGGCTGGCTGTAGCCCAATTGGTAGAGGGCGGGTTCGGTTCCCGGGGCCTGCTCGAGCGGGCAGACCACCTTGAGAAGGCAAGCCGCCGCGGGCAGGGCAAGCCCCGGCAAGCAGGCAGGCCACCGTGCGGTGAGCTGACTCGGCGCGTCACCGCAGTGGGGGGGGGACAAGCAGACACAGAAGAATGCAAAAATCAACACAGCAAGAACAAGTAGAAAGGGGGGGATATGTAATAAAGAAAAAAGAAAAAAGAAATACAAATGTGGGTGATATTGCATATGCAGGACTGTTTTTACAAAATAAAAAATACAAATAAACTATAGAGATGGAAACAAAATAGCAGCTATGTACAGCAGGGGAAGCACAGAGAGATTGAGAGGTGATGAAGTCTTGTTTGTTTATCTTTTTAAAAATTATTTTTGGGGGGCCGGCTGGATAGCCCAGTGGATAGGGCACCGGCATACCACATGGGAGGCCCCGGGTTCAATTCCCGGGGACCTCTCCTAGTGGGCAGACCGCCTTGAGAATGGCAAGCCGCCATGGGCGGGCCGGAGCTGCCGTGGGCAGGGCAAGAAGCTGCCATGGACAGGGCAAGAGCCACCACGGGCAGGGCAGGTTGCCCGCGAATGGAGCGCAGCCAGCCACCCGCGAACTGAAAGCCGGCCGTGAATGGACGCAGAGACCGCCCACAAGCGGGGAAAGCCGCGCCTGAGCAGTGACCACTCTTGGCGAATCGCCGCAGCGGGGGGGAAGGGGAGATATGTAATAAAATAAATAAATCTTTAAAAAAATTATTTTTGGAATAATGGAATAATGAAAATACCAAATATCATTGATTGTACAAACAAACAAAAATACACGATCATCTCAGTTGATGCAGAAAAAAATCCAGAGCTAACATCATACTTAACGGTGAAAGACTGAAAGCTTTCCCCCCAAGATAAAGAACAAGACAAGGATGGCTGCACCTGACACTTGCAATCAGTATGGTCCTGGAGGTTCAATGGAAGTGCAAAATAAATAAATGACATCCAAATTCGAAAGGAAGAAGTAAAACTATATTCACAGATGACATGATCTTAAATGTAGAAAATCTTGAAGCATTCACACACACAAAATTATTAGAGCTAATAAATGAATTCAGAAAAGCTGCAGGATAGAAAGTCAGCATACAAACTTAGTTCTTTTTCTATACACTAACAATGAATGATCCAAAAATGAAATTAGAAAACTATTCCAGGGCCCGGCTAGATAGCTCAGTGGATAAGAGCGCGCCGGGGTACCACATGGGAGGCCCTGGGTTCGGTTCCCTGGGACCTCTCCGAGCGGGCAGACGGCCTTGAGAAAGGCAAGCCGCCGTGGTGGGGCAAAAGCTGCCGTGGACAAGGCAAAAAGCCGCCACGGGCAGGGCGGAGCCCCCACGGGCATGGCAAAGTCACCCGTGAAAAGCAGAGCTGCCACCCGCGAAGCGCGGAAGCCAGCAGCCCGCAAAAACATGGAGGACTGCTGCCCGCAAAACATGGAGCGGAGCCGCCCATGAAAACGGAATGGAGCCACCCATGAACGGAGCCAGCCGCCGCCGCGGAGGGCCAACTCGGTGCGTCGCCGCAAGGACAGGGGGAGACAAGAAGCAAACATAGAAAAACACAGAAGAATGGTGTGGTGGTTTGAGTTTGAATTGATTGTGAATTCCAAAAATATAAATTGGATTGTGTTTGTGGGCTCATCTGTTCATCTGGGCATGATTGAGTTGTGAGTGGGGCGTTGATTGCCACGTCAGTGAGACGTTGAGCCCCGCCCCTCGGTGGGGGTGGTCTCAAGTATGGAAGGCTAGATAAGAGGCAGCAGAGAG
>PVKH010038331.1:0-11344 GCA_004027955.1 Chaetophractus vellerosus | reverse complement strand
GCCTTGATTTTTGCTGTAAGCTTAAATTTCTTTGTATTTCAAATGATTTCAAAGAAGTAAAATGTGACCAAACAGCACTTATTTACATATGGGGCCTCAGTCTGCATGTCCCCAACTTACTTACCTTGGCATTTAACTTTTATATTGCTCTCTTTCTTTATTGATATATTGTGAAAAGAGTCAATCCTTTATTGAATGCAGTGTGTTAATTTCTCCTATTTCTCATGTACCACTATCTATTTCTCCCATCATATTTTCAACTTTTGTATCATATATTTTGCAGCTTTGCTGTATATATAGCTATAATTTCTTCAATATATATAATAGGGGACATTGTCTTTGAATGATTTATCAATATATGGTGTTTTTCTTTCTCCTAGGCAGCATTTTTTGTTTTAATTATACCAGTTATGGTTTTAGAAAAGTCATGTTGAATGAACAGTGTTCCTGTATACTCCCCCACACATGCATAGAATCCCTTATGGTAATTAGCTTCCATTACTATGGTGACTTGGTTAGAATTGATAAACCTACATTCTTCTTATTATCGGGTTAACTGTAGGCCATATACATGTATACTCTTCCTATTCCCTTCTGAAAGTCCTCTTCTTGTCATTGTTACATATGATGTGTTCATACATTTTATATGCCCAACCCTAGGTGATCTTTCATTTTATGCACTTGAATTTTAGAAATTTTATATATGGCATTACATACCCTAACCCAATACATTATTACTGTTATTTTTAATTAGAGAAATGATTAACTTTATGAGAGCCTTTACATTTTTATGTAATTCAACCTACCATTGAGAATGAACAAGTAGGTTTCATCCCTGTTATCAAGGATGGTTCAACATAAAAAAAAATCAACGTAATACACCACATAAGCAGATTGAGAGAGAAAAAAAATCACATGATCATCTCCATAGATAAAGAAAAAGCATTCTACAAAATACATTTTCCTGATAAAAACACTGCAAAACATAAGATTAGAAGGAAAGTTTCTGAACATGATAAAGGGTATATTTGAGAGATGCACAGCTAACATCATATACAATGGTGAAATACTGAAGTATTTTCCTCTAAATTCAGGCACAATACAAGGATGCCCATTATCACTGCTCCTATTAACATTGTCATAGAAGTACCTGCCCAAGTATTGAGGCAATAAAAATATATAAAATACATCCAAATTGGAAAGGAAGAAGTAAAAACTTCATTATTTGCAAATGACATGTTCCAATACATAAAGCGCCCTGAGATGTCTACAACAAAGCTTATAGAACTTATAAATGAGTTCAGCAATGTCACAGTTATATCATCAATGCACAAAAATGAGTAGCATTTGTGTACACCAACAATGAGCAAGCTGAGGAGGAAATCAAGAAAAAAATACCATTTACAGTAGTAACTAAAAAAATCAAATACCTAGGAATAAATTTAAAGATGTAAATGACTTATACACAGAAAACTACACAACACTGTTGAAGGCAAGCAAACAATAATTAAGTAAATGGAACACTATTCCCTGTTCATGGATAGGAAGACTAAACATCATTAAGATGTCTATCCTACCCAAACTAATCTAAAGATTTAATGCCATCCCAATAAAAATCAACACATCATTTTTACTGAATTTGGAAAAACAAACCATGAAATTTATTTGGAATGACAAGGGGCCCCAAATAGCCAAAGACATATTGAAAAAGAAAAATGAAATTGAATTAATCACACTACTTGACTTTAAAACATACTACAAAGCTACAGTGGTCAAAACTGCATGGTATTGGCACAAGGATATACATACTGACAAATGGAACCAAATTGAGAGTTCTGATGTATATTCTCACATATACAGTCACCTGATATTCAAAAAAGCCACCAAGCCTACTCAACTGGTAAAGAATAGCCTCTTCAACAAATGCTGCTTAGAGAACTGGATATTCATATCCAAAAGAATGGGAGGGGAACACCATCTCACACCATATACAAAAATCAACTCAAGATGGATCAAAGATCTAAATATAGGAACCATGACCAAAAAGACTTTAGAAGATAATGTAGGGAAGCATCTACTATACCTTGTAATAGGAAATGGTTTCATGAACTTCACACCCAAAGCAAGAGCAATGAAAGGAAAAAATAGATAAATGGGTTCTCCTCAAAATTAAAAACTTGCAACTCAAAGGACATTATCAAGAAACTCAAAAGGCAGCCTACACAATGGGAGAAAATATTTGGCAACCATATATCTGATTGGAGCCTAATATCCTGCATATACAAAGAAATCCTATATCTCAAAAAGAAAAACAAATTAACCCATTCAAAAAAAGTGGGCAAGTGATTTGAACAGACACTTCTCCAAAGAAGAAATACAAATGGCTAAAAAGTACATGAAAAGATACATAACATCACTAGCTATTAGGGAAATACAAATCAAAACCACAGTGAGATACCATTTTGCACCCATTAGATTGGTGATATATAAAAAAACAGAGGACTACAAGTATTGAAGAAGTTGTGGAAAATGGGAACACTCATCCACTGCTGGTGGGAATGTAGAATGGTCCAGCCATTGTGGAGGACATTTTGGCAGTTCCTCTAAAAACTAACTATATATCTGCCATAAGATCCAGCAATTACACTGCAGGGTATATACCCAGAAGAATTGAAAGCAGGGACACGAACAGATTTATGCATATCGATGTTCAAAGCAGCATTATTTACTCTTGCCAAAAGTTGGAATCAACCCAAATGCCCATCAACAGATGAATGGATAAACAAAATATGGTATATACATACAATGGAATTTTCTTCAGCTGTAAGAAGTTATACAGTAGAAACACATGGGATAACATGGATGATCTTGAGACCCTTATCTTGAGTTAATCAAGCCAGGCATTGAAGGACAAATACACATGACCTCTTTGATATGAATTAAGCAAATTGAGCAGGCTCAGAAAGCTAGAGTCTGGGAGATAAGTTTACAGGAAATAGAAAGGGAGAAAAAGATTGTGAGCCATATCCATATGGGCAAAATCTATGATAAGTTGGAAGTGAGCAGTTGTTCAGAAAAGGGGCATGACAGGTGTGTAATAATACTGTTGGGTTGGGCTATGCAAGCTTGATAGGGAGGAAGGGTCAGGAATATACATTGTAGAGTCCATGGAACTAGTGGGAGGGTTGGGTGAGGGAGCAGGTGAACACTGGGGATTGGTGGTTACATGGCTGAAACTACAATGTTGAGAAAGCTCTTTTGGCAAATTGACAAGGAAAGGTTACTGGTTTAGGGCATTGGATAAGGGGGCATTTGGGACAAGGCACAACTGGGGCAGTCTTCTAGAGAAGGTGTGAGTGAGCATTTTGCCACAGTGTGTTGTATAAGTGGATGGAGACCCACATCATGAGTGGGAAGGAGCTGGACTCCCATCCTGGAGAGGCCCAATATATTCTTAAACAGAGGGGAGGTTGTCTCTTGAGACCATGGGTGGCTCCTAATAGGAGAGGACAGACTAATATGTCAAGCCCTCAGCATTATTGCAAGTGTCTATGAATCTTGTCCTTCAAGGAGTGAAGTTTGGTGGTTAATGTGGGCCCTGAGGGTAGTGAGAGAGAGGAATAGAAAAGATGGAATAAGGGGTATTTAGTGGGCAATGGAAGTGTTCTGCATGATCTTGCAATGATGAATACAGGCCATGTTAAATTTCATCAAAAATTTATAAATGTGTAAGGTCTAAAATGTAAACCATAATGTAAACCATTGACTATGGTTAGTAGCTATGTTTCAATATTTGTGCATCAGTTGTAACAAATGGACCATCAACAGGTAAAAAGGTTATAAATTCAGGGAGGAGGAAAAGGGGGAGGATTTGGGGTATATGGAAGCCCCCTATATTATGTATATGACTTTACTGTGACCTAAAACTCCTTTGGAAACAAAATGAAAAAATGTAAGACACTAGATAAGAAATGGAATAAAATTCCCCTGTACATACAGGACAACAGATATTACAGTGATGAAAGGCAAAATTTCAAAAAAAAATTTTTTTAATTTTTTAATTTTTTAAATATTTTTCATTATTTTTAATATCCCAATTTCTTTTTTTATTTTATTTTAGTTTTAGTTTTACTAAATTATTGTGTATTTTATTTCTTATGTTTAAACCTATCATTATTATGTCATTTTCCTATTAATTTTATTTGTTGATATTCTTGGCTCCATTTTTGAAGATGTTTTGATTACTGAAGGGTTAAAACCATGGTAGAGGAGGATCATTGATGTGAGGTTTCAGCAATAGGGGATACATGGGAAGAAGTTCACCTGGGCATGCTTATAAGGTATATATATGTGATCAAATATTCATGGGGCATTGACACAATAGAGAGTCACACAACAACCAAAAGAATTTTGAATTCCCATCCTGGGGAGCTCTGCCTCATTCTCTAATGGAACAGCAACAGTCCCCCAAGTACAGGTACAATGACTAGTGAAGAAGTATGATCCATTGATGGGCCCTTGATATTGATGAATATCCTTATGAGCCTTGCTCTTGAAATTGCAACTTAGCCTAGTGTTTGAGTGCCTAAGAGTTACCTACTAGGATCCTCCTTGTTGCTCAAATGTGGCCTCTCTCTAAGGCAAACTCAACATATAAATGCATTACTTACCCCCCAGGGTGGGTCATGACTCCTGCGGATGACCCTCCCTGACACTGAGGGATTACTGTCAAGCACCAGCTGGTGATGCAATTAGAAAAAGACCTTGAATAGAAGGGGGGGGGGAAGGTAAAGACAAATTAGTTTATATGGCTAAGAGACTTTAAAGTGAGTTAGGGGGTCATCAGAGAGGTAACACGTATGCACATCTCAGCAGGATATCATAGGTTGCCAAAGTAGATACTCCCCCAAATAGTAAGTCTCCTGTGGTCTCTGGAGACACCCAGGGACTATGGTCATGGAAGATAGCTCCAGAGTTTTGTGCCTAGCCAGTGGGCCCTACTTTGAAGTTTGTGCTCCTGATTGAAACAGACAGGAACTCAGATGTGACTTCTTTACACATGCCTCATCTCTCCCTTTTGATTGAACCTGTACTTGGTTCTGGGGTTGGTAGAGGTACATCCAAGATATTTGAATCTCTGGGCTGTCCATATGCCGGCTGGGCCCTGAACCTCATCAGAGTTGCAACACTTACTCTCCTGTTCATTGGACTCACCCAGGAAAACTAATCAGGAGGTGAGGATGAACAGCCACCACATAGGGAAGAGAGAAAGTCTACAACTGCAAACAAGAGAGTCCCATCCTTCAGCCATATGGGATCAAAGCCACCTCTCAGTTAGAGGTGGAATGGGCATAACCATCCCAGAATCCTCAGGATTGCAGAATAAAATACAGACTGGAGTGGACTTACTGGTAATCAACTATAGACTTATTGTGATTCTAGCAATGGAAGAAATTATATCATTGATGTGGAGACAGTGGCTACTGGAGGTGCTGAAGTCAGGGATAGGGAAAAAGAGGTGTAATGTAGGGGCATTTTCAGAACTTGGAATTGTCCTGAATGACACTGCATTGACAGGCCATTGTAGATACTGCCATAACCTAAAGAATTGAGTGGGAGAAAGTGTAAACTACAATGTAAACTATAATCTCTCCTTAGTGTCAATGCTCCAAAATGTGTTCATCAAGTACAATGAGTGTACCACACTAATGAAAGAAGTTCTTTCTGTGGGGAAAAGTGGGAGATATGGGGAGGGGGATATAGGAATCCCTTATATATTTTTAATGTAGCATTTTATGTAATCTAAGTATCTTTTATGAATGAATAAAATATAAATTTAAAAAATTCAATGAGCTGGCTAAAGAGATTATGCATATTAAAAAGACATTGGGGGACCAGCTATATAGCCCAGTTGGTCGGGCACCGGTTTACCACTTGGGAGGCCCTGGGTTCGTCCCCAGGCCTCCTCAAGCAGGCAGACCACCTCGAGAGGGCAAGCCAATGTGGGCGGGGCACACTGCTGTGGGCAGGGCATGCTGCCGTGGGCAAAGGCAAGCCACCGTGGGCGGGCAAAAAGGCAAGCCCCCATGGGTGAAGGCAAGCCCCCACGAGCAAGGGTGAGCCCCCATGAGCAGGCGGGCCGCCGGGCTGGTGAGCTGACTTGGCGGGTCACCCCAGCGGGGGAGACAGGCAGACACAGAGGAACACAGAGGAAAATGAACACAGTGAGAACAAGCAAAAAGGGGGGGATGTATAATAAATTAAAAAATAATAAAAATAAATAAATAAATAAATAAACCAAAAAGACATTGGATGAGCAGAAAGAAGAATTTGAAAGCATACATAGAAAAATAGGAGATCTTATGGGAATGAAAGATGCAGTAAATAAAATAAAAATACACTGGAATCTGTAATAGCAGATTTGAGGAGGCAGAATAAAGGATTGGTGATCTTAAGAAATGGGCTCTGAATCAAAAATACAAAAGAACAGAAAAAGAAAAGAATGGAAAAAATTGAACAAGATCTTAGGGAATTAAACGACAGCAAGTGACATGCAAACATACATGTAATGGGTGTCCCAGAAGGAGAAGGGGAGGGAAAAGGTGCAGAAGGATTATTTGAAGAAATAATGGTAGAAAATTTCCAAACCCTATTGAAGGACATAGACATCCAGGTCTAAGAAGTACAATGTCCTTACATCCAAATAAGTCTGAATACCCAACTGTAAAACACATACTAATCAGCATGTCAAAAGACAATGACAAAGAGAGAATTCTGAGAGAAGCAAGAGAAAAGCAATGCATAATATATAAGGGATATCCAATAAAATTAAGTGCTGATTTCTCACCGGAAACCATGGAGGCAAGAAGACAGTGGCATGATATATTTAAGATACTGGAAGAGAAAAACTCCCAGCCAAGAGTCATATATCCAGCAAGATTGTCTTTCAAAAATGAGGGCAAGTTTAGAATATTCTCAGATAAACAGAAACAGAGAGTTTGTAACCAACAGGCCAGCTTTGAAGGAAATATGAAATGGTGTGCTACATCCTGAAAAGAAAAAAAACAGGAGAGAGATTATATCAGTAAAAGTTACTAAAAAATGTGAATAGAGTGGTGAAAATAAAATATGACAGATAAAACCCAAATATTTAGGAATAAACTTAACCAACAATGTAAAGCCCTTGTATTCAGAAAATGACAACTCATTGTAAAAAGAAATAAAAAAGACATAAATAATTGGAAGAACATTCCATGCTCATGGACTGGAATACCAAATATCATTTAGATATCAATTCTTTAAAGAAAGATGCCAATTCTAATAAAATTGATTTACAGATTCAATGCCATCCTGATAAAAATTACACCAGCATTTTTTACATAAATGGAAAACATGATTATCAAATTTATTTGGAAGGATAAGGGGTCTTGAGTAGCCAGAAACATCTTAAAAAGGAAAAGCAAAGTTGGAAGTCCCTCACTTCCAGAATTTAAATCATATTACCTAGCTTCAGTGGTAAAACAGCATGGTACTGGCAAAAAGACAGACACATAGACAAATGGAACAGAATCGATGGTTCAGAAACAGACCCTCACTTCTATGGTCAAGTGATTTTTGACTAACCTGTCAAACCCATCCAGCTTGGGCAAAACAGTCCATTCAACAGATGGTGCTGAGAGACCTGGATGTCAATAACCAAAAGAAGGAAAGAGTACCCCTATATGACAGCTTATTAAAAAATTAACTCATAATGGGTCAAAAACCTAAATATAAAAATAAGAACCATAAAGCTTCTAGAAGAAAATGTAGTAAGCTAATTTCAAGACCTGCTGGTAGGTGGGGGGTTCTTAAAGGAGATAAGAGGACTGAGATGGATGTTTAATGTATCTAGAAGTTTTAATTAACTTTACTGTAAAAGTGTGGAAATGTATAGAGTTGAAGGTAACACCTTATAGTGAGTAACAGCTGGTTTATAAATGGGAATGTGGCTGAAAAGGTTAATCTAGGAATGTAAATGCCAGATGAGAGAAAGCTAGAGAATAATCTGGGGACTGAATAGCACAGTAAACCTTGAGGTGGATTAGAATTGTGGTTGATGGTACAGATTAAAGAGTGTCTTTGTGAGCTAGAGCAGATGTATTTCACTATTTCAGGGTGATGGGGACACGGAGAAGCATTGGAAAAATACAACTGGAATGACCTATGGTCTGTGGTTAACAATAATAATGTAATATTTATGCACATATGCCAAAGATGTACTATGTTGATAATGGGGCAGTATGGAAAAATGTGTCAAATGTATGCTAAGGACCTGGTAATAATCTGATGTTATTGTATCATAATCTATAAAAAACATTCCACCATGGTGTGGTGTGTTGATGGAGGAGTGTTGTATGGGAATTCTGCCCATGTGCATGATTGTTTTGTAAGTTTACAACTTCTAACATAAAATATATTTAAAAAATAATAGTAGGGTGGGTTGGGGGAAAATACACTAAATGTAAGATAAGGACTATAGTTAGTAGTAAGATTTTTAAAATACTCTTTCATAACTTGAAACAAATGTTTCAAAACAATGCAAGGTCTTAGTGGTGGGTTGATGTATGAGACCCCTGTATAATGTTATGCATTTTGCTTTGTAAGTTCATGAATTTTACTATAGACTTATTGTTTATGTTTGCTCATGTATGTGTTGTAAAATAATAATAGTAACAATAATAATAATAATAGGGTTGTTTTGGAGAAAAATACACCAAATGTAAGATACTTTGGTTAGTAGTAATATTTTGAGGATGCTCTTTATTCATTAGTTAAAAATGTTTCACAACAATGAAAGGTAATGGTGGTAGGGTGAGGTATGAGAAGCTTGTACAGTGTTATGTATGTTTGTTTTATAACTTCTCAACTATTACTATAAACTTATTGTTTATGTATGTTTATGTATGAGTAGATCTACTTAGATAAATTTTTTAAAAATCCCAATAGCTTTCTTTGCAGAAAGAGGAAAGACATTCACCAAATGTATATGAAGGATATGGGTCCCAGAGTAGCAAAAGGCAATATTACAAAGAATAATGAAGTCAGAGGACTCACATTTCCTTATTTTAAAATTTACTACAAAGTTATAGTAACCAAAACAGCATGGTACTGGCACAAGGACAGATATATTAGCCAAAGAATAGGTGTTGAATTTTGAAGAGGTCCCATTTATCTATTGTTTTTTTTTGTTTTGTTTTGTTTTTTGTTGTTGTTGTTGCTCTTGCTTTGGGTATAAGGTTTAAGAACACTGCCTATCTTGTGATCTTGAAAATAATTTTATGCATTTTCTTCTAGGAGCTATGGTTGTTGTTTTAACACAACATTTTTGTTAAGGTGTGAGATAAGGGTCTTCTTTCTTTAATTTTCAATATGGCTGTCCAGTCCTCCCAGCACTATTTGCTGAATAGAATGCTCTGGTGCTGCTGGGTGGTCTTAGAGTCTTGTCAAAAATCACAGGACTTTAGATGTGAGGGTTGATTTTTGAGTTCTCAATTCAATTCCATTGGTCAATGTTATTTATGTCCTTGTGCCAGTGCCATGCTGTTTTTCCCACTGTAGCTAACTAATATGCTTTAAACTCAACAAGGGAGAGGCCTCCAAAGATTCTACTTTTTCAAGCCTTTTTTTTTGTTTTGTTTTGCTACTTTCTACCCCTTCCTTTCCACATAAATTTGATCATAGACTTTTTGATTTCTATAAAAAAAGCTGTTAGGGATTTTGGGGAGGATTGCATTGAATCTGTAAATCAGTTTGTGTATAATTGGCATCTTAAAGATATTTAGTCTTCTTATCCATGACCATGGAAAATCCTTCCATTTAAGTCTTCAGTTTCTTTTACAAATGTTTTGTAGTTTTCTGAATATAGGTCCTTTATGTCCTTGGTTAATTTTATTCCTAAATATTTGTTTCTTTTTTGTTTTGTTTTGTTTTGTTTTGTTTATTTTTATTTTATTTTTATTTATATATATATTTTTTAGGATACATTGATTACATAAATGTTACACAGAATTTTTAGGAGTACCCATATGCCACCCTCCCACATCTCCCACAACACCCATATATATATTCTTCATTAGTGTGGCACAATGCCTGTGATAAATAATCACATTTTGGGGCTTTGCAATCAAGCATGGATCACAGTTCAGACTGTAGATCACCCTCTCTTCCATACAGTTCTGCATGATACATGATGATATAAAATGGCCTATATCCCCCATTGCAACATCACCCAGGACAATTCCCTAGTCCCAAAAACACCCCCGTATTACAACTGCCCTTCCCTCTCCCTGACCCCAAAGAGTCCAGTGACCCTGGCTCCACATGATTTTAAAATTTCTTCCATTGCATGTATCACAAGTCTAAAACAGGACACCAACAAGTCCATTCTAGTCCATAGTTCTTCCCCCAATCCAGAGGAGTCTGGGATGGTGATGTCCCCTCCACCACCAAGTGATGGGGAGCTTATATCCCGTGGATACAATGGAAGAGTTGATCTGCCTGCAGCTGCAGGCTTTCTCCATTCCCCAGGATAGCTGTCATAGATCATCACCTCACCACTAGTTGTCCTGGGTGAGTCCATTGAGTTGTAGAGTAGGAGTTGCAGGTCCACAGAGCCTCTGGACTGAGTTGGCACATGGATAGTGCATAGGCTCTGGTCTCTGGAAGTACACCTAAAACTCTGGCATCAAATATAGGTTTGAATAGAAGACACCAGTGGACCATGAGCAGTGAAGACATATTTTGGTCAGTCTCTGTCACTCTCAGGAACAAGGGTTCCAAATTAAGGCCCACTGGTAAGGCACCAAACTCTGGGGCTATCTGCCCTGATATAGGGCCTGGATATCTCCAAAGCCCTCAGAAGACCCTCTATTTGGGGTGATATCCATATTGGAAGCCTAGGAGGTCCTACTGGGGTGTGCATAAGTGTTACCTCTGGGTTGGTCTCCCGACTCTCTTTGAAGTCTCTTAGCCCTATGAACTCATTTGTATTTAACATTTCCCCCTTTTCTTTGGAGTATTTTTCCAGTTGTTCTGCCCATTGGCATTTGTTAGTAATCCTCATTGCCAGGGAGGCTTATCCCTGAGAATCATGCCCCACACTGGGAGGAAGGTAATGCATTCATTTGCTGAGTTTGGCTTAGAGAGAGGCCACATTTGAGCAACAAGGAGGTTCTCCAGAGGCAACTCTTAGGCACCCCTTAACACTAGGCTATTTTAATTTCAACAGCAATGATTCATAAGGCTAGTCATCAATAACAAGGGCCCATCAATGGATCATCCTCCTTTGCCAGACCCTGCCCCTGCA
>PVKH010038330.1:0-11347 GCA_004027955.1 Chaetophractus vellerosus | reverse complement strand
GCAGACTTGGCAGGTCGCCGCAACGGGTGGGGGGAGAAAAGCAGACACAGAAGAATGCAAAAATGAACACAGCAGGAACAAGCAGAAAGGAGGGGATATATAATAAATATTTTTTTTTTAAAGTGATTATCTATTTCATGCATCCATTGTTTTGCTGATTCATTAAACAGCTATTCACTACACACCTATTGACTACCAAGCATTGTGCTGGACACCTGCAATACAATGGTAAGTAAAAAGATTTGGTCCTTGCCCTCATTGAGTTTACAGTTGAGTATGGGAGCAGGGCAGTAAACAATTACACAATTATTTTCTAATTAGAAATTGTGCTAAGTACTACAATGGATAAATTTAGGGGGATTTAAGAATATCAACTGAACTCCAACATTGAGCTTTCCAAGGATTAATTATCAAGGAAGCAGATGTGGCTCAAGCATTTGGGCTCCCGTCTACCATATGGGAGGTTCCGGGTTCAATTCCCGGGGCCTCCTGGTGAACGCAAGCTGGCCCGCACAGAAAGCTGGCCCTCACAGAGAGCTGGCACAATAAAAAGAGTCAAAGAGGAGAGACATTGAGAGATACAACAAACTAGGGAGGTGTGGTGGCTCAAGTGATTGAGTGTCTCTCTCCCACATCGGAGGTCCCAGGATCAGTTCCCAGTGCCTACTAAAGAGAAAACAAGAAGAGAAGACAAGCAGACACAGAGGGCACACAGCAAATGGACAGAGAGAAGAGACAGCAAGCGCACAAACAGCAAGTGGGTGGGGGGGAATAAGTAAAAATAATAATAATAAAAAAGAACTTAAAAAAAAATTTTTATCAGAACAGAGAAAGGCATTTGTGATTAGAAAAGGAGTATAAAGGACCTAAATGGTAGAAAATGGAACCCCACTGTAGTTTATTTTATTAGGAACTTGAGCTACATTACAAAAAAAAAGAGGTGAATGTTCAATTTTAACCAATACCCAGGCTTCTAAGTTATCTTCTGATGGATATTGATTAAAATTTAAACAGTTGGTACCATAATCAAAATGTGTTCAACTTCTACCTTAGTGTTAATTCCAGAAAGTTCCACATTTGAAATGATAGTTTCAAAATGATAGTTACTATATATTATAGTTATATATTACATATAATTATATATATATGTATTCCATAGTGAAATATATTCTAAGTGACTTGGGATTTTGAAAATCTGGATTCAATCCCTGATCTAGAACATGTAGTTGCTCAAATCCCTCATCTGTACAATGGAAACCAAAATCTCTGTAATGCCTGGCATGAAAGGCTGATGTATAAGAATTCAATGACAATGCAATGTAAACACATTTTGAAAAGTGCATATCATTTTGACACACAAAAATATATATCAAACACAAAAGTCTGACCAATAATTACATTATATATGTTTTGTCATCACAGCAGTTTTTCAGTCACACTGTAGCCCTTCTTTATACAAAGTTTTCCCCAGCAGCAGAAGGTGGAGCTGGGAGGTAAGGGGATACAAAAGTCGTTCTGCCTGATTCTTCTGCTCAAGCCAGAATAAACAAAGGACAGCAATGAAACCCCAAAGGTCAAGCTGTACCACTAGATGATGACACTGATTAACATAACCTCTGATGAAACCAGTGTCAGCAATAAGAATCAGGAAAAATTCTGTGACTTTAATGAAACCACGAATTGACATCTAGGGGAAATGTCAGCATAATTTTTAATTAATGTTTTGTCAGCAATCATACAAGAATGTGAGATGTATACAACAGAAACAGCATATTTACATCTGATTTCCTATATAAAGAAGGCTGATGTGATATCCTAAACTCCATGTCTCTTCTCTATCAATCAAAAAGAACTGCAAAATAAAAAATCCTAGAAGGAAATGCTACCGCTCTATAAGTATTAGTGTAATCATTTATTAATGAAAACATTCTGTAAGAGGTTACTAAGTCCCAGACACGATTAAAAGAACTTTAACTATAATACCTAATCTTCACAACAACCTACAAAATAGAAATTGTTAGCTCCTTTTCACAGTGACACTCAGAGAAGTTAACTAACTTGTCTAAGATCACAAAGCTGGCTTTCCAGACAGTTACCATTTATCAGACATTGTGCTAGTTTTTAGGAGGCAAGGAGGGGTGGAATGAGAAACGGTAGAGAGGGAGACATCCCTGAATAGGAGGTGAGTCACACAATGGTTCTTCCCAAAGAACTTGCAGGGAAGCTAAGACATAAACATAAATTACTATAACCCAAGGTAGAAGATATTAAACACCACAAGAAATGCACAGTTCATTTTCATCTCTATGCTTATGTATGGGACAGGGTTGAGGAAAAACAGATGAAATGAATTCCAGACAGAATAAATTACAGAATTAAGACAAATAGTCTTAGGCTTCCCAATTTTAGAAATATCGGACAGAGCGTGACTTCTTTAGGGTAAGCCTTTGGCTTTTCTGAATTTGTTTTCCCTGTGGGGGTAATTCAGTAATACCATGCACAGTAACCTCACTAAACTAGAAGGTCCCTGAGGACAGACAACATGGACAACATGGGACGGTGTCTGATACACAGTGGTGCTCAAGCAATATGGAATTAGGTGTTGAATGAAGAATAAGCTAATTAATGAAATGAGTGGGCAAATGACAAAACAGAAACATAAAGTCAGGTGTACACTATTAAGAAGAATAAACTTAGTTCACTAATTTTGGTGAACTCCAGGTCTATGGCTGCTAAAGCTCCTTATCCCCAGGTGTCACTTTGCAAAGATGAGTGTGAAGGGACTTTCATTAAATAGCAGGTGGGAGTTCTCTTGACAGAGAAACCTAACCAGTCAATGATTTTAAGAATACCAAGAAGCAAAAGTCAAACTTTTGCTTTATTCCTCATTATGGCATGAAATCACAGAGTGAACCACAAAAGCTACAGTTTCTAGAACTTTTTAGAGAGCTATAGAGTAACTCATTTGCAGAAGTCGCTGATTTTGTACATGGGGACTGGTGAGATTGAGGAAGCAAATGATGGTTGACTTCCTGGAGTGAGTCATGGCTGTAACCCCCTTTTAACAGTATTAATAGAACAGAGGGAAAATTTCCAGGAAACATCAATTACCACATTACCAAAATAGAAAAGGCACTGGTGATTTAATCACTGAACTTTAGGGGAGAACCCTCCCCTTTCTTTATCAGAACAAGACAACAACAAATCATAATAATACATGTTGAATCTCTTTATAGCAAGCTTTCATAGTTTGCTCGGATATCTTTGAATCCTACACTAAGACTTTGCATTAGCAGAGTGGGCTAATTATGGCTGAACCAAAGTTGGGAAGTCAAAATTAAGCCTCCAAGAAATAGGTGTATTGCATTCAGTGATTACTTTGTCCATCCATTCCTCCCTTTAAACATGAAATTCATAGGTATTTCCTGGGCACCCACTATGTGCCAGATTCATACTCCCTAAGAAACAAAGAACTAAATAAAAGAGATAACAACTACAATAAATGTCCTAATCTCTACTCACCCTTGTAGCTAATTCATTTCACATTGTTTGTAGGTTAACCTGAGTTTAAAGCTAACAGATTAGTTCTATTCTCTGTCTCAGAAAGTGTACAGAACCTTAGGTCAGTCTAAAAAGTCTAAAAATATAAGGGATTTTAGTCCTACTCTGAAGGTATGTCCACATCTGCCTTCCTAGTTCCACTGCCTCATAACTTAACAACAAAGTGTAGTAGTTACGCATGCAGGTTCCGGGAACAGGTTCTCACGGTTTAAATCCCAGTCCCATTATTTAATTATGACATGACCTTGACTAAATTATTTTACTTTTCTGTGCCTCAGTTTCCTCATCCATCAAATGGAGATTGGTAATAAAACCATTTCAATAAGATTATTATGAGTTTAAATGAGATAATATATAAAACTTACTATATAAAATAATGCCTGGAACACAGTAAGCACTCTAGAAATTTTTGCATATATCAGTATCCCAGTTATTCCAAGATTGAGGTTATTCATTATTTTTCCCAAGAATAGGATCAGTTTGTCCCAGTGACACAGCTATCCCTCTGGTCACATGTGCCAACCAATCTGTCTGTTTGATCACCTATAAACAGGACATACTCTACCATCCTGACTGCAATGACACTCTATGATCCACTCCAAAAGGATAGTATATTCAGGCAATCTAGTTGGACCACATCTCTCTCATCACAGTTGTGTGATAGCTGTACTCATGACGACCTTCACTATGTTCTCTAACAGAAAACAACACAACAAAACACTGGAATATAAGACTAGCAATATGGGAACATTTAAGTAAATTCAGTATATCCACTTCAAGGACTATAATGTTATTACTAAATATGATAATAAGAAAAACAATAAATTAGGGGAGGAAATTCTTATTCTATAACATTAAATTATTTTAAAGGCAAAATTACAACTATCCCTCTTTATAAATTACAAAAACTAGAGTTTCACGTTGGTAAAGACTGAGGGGGTACATAAACAAGGGAACTGATGTGTTAGGGAGGTGGAATTGCGATCAGATTTTAGGTTTTTTTTTTTTCTTATATTGTCATTTCTGAATATTTTTAAATGTGTGGAAAATCTTCAATTTCACCTAAAGTCCACAAAGAAGAAAATGATACCAAGAAGGATTTATATGATTAGAAATTTTTAAGTGCATGGCAAATTATCCTAAGAGCAGGAACGTTTCCTCCTGAAGGATACACAAGTACTCCCAAAATTGTATCTAGGCACTATTTAACCTACCACTCAAAGACAGGCACTTTGGAAAGAAAGCTCTCACATCCTACCAGATCCATTTATGCCCGAAACCCAGAGAAGCAGTGCTGTACCTAAGTCTCATTCATCAGCAGCACAAGTGTTATTTGGGAAGGCTGCTCATCAAAGAGCATCATTACTTCCTAATCATCACTATGGGAGCAGCTATGTAAATGGCTGAATGAGTTGTTTTCAGCATTTAAGAGGTCAGTAAAGCTCCACATTTTTGCTTACAGAAAAGCTCTCTAATTCCAGGGAGCTTTTACAAACTTAACTCACACTACAGCTCTACTTTCCTGGCTAAAAGTCTAGCAGACGGTCTTTATCTTTTCTTCTCCTTGATCACCCCCTTCTGTGCCAATGAGGCCAAGCACTCCCTGCTGCCTATGCACCTCATGCTCCCACCATAATCAGGTCTCTATTCAATGCGTCCCTTCTCCAGCTCTGCCTGCTGACGGTTTTTTCTTTTAGCACTTTAACTTTGTCATACCACTGCCTTCTTGCCTCCATGGTTTCAAATGAGAAATCAGCACTTAATCTTATCAAGCTTCCCTTGTATGTAATGGGTCTCTTTTCTCTTGCTGCTTTCAGTACTCTCTGTATTGCTCAATTGACAATTTGATAAGTATATGTCTGCTTAGCAACCAACACCCCACTCCCCACCCCAAGCACAGCCAATCCATAACTACCTAATCATCAAAACCTACCTTCCTTTGCCTATGCAGGCTGAAAAATATACATTCTTCTCAGAATTCCTACTTAAAGTCAGGGCCTCACATTACGCAGTTGATGGTTTCTAACTGAGTCATTATTTCTTAAATATCACCCAAGCACTTTTGAAACTTTTGAATAGAAATCCTTGGTCTTAATGTTTTGTTGTTGTTTCCCAGAACTGAACAAATATTGGGACCTGAGTAAATACTTGCTTCAAACCATTAATTACACATAGAAGATATCAAAAATCTGCAGGAGCTATTTATGAAGCACATGCATACTTCTCAAGTAATACCTTGCTCTGTTCATTGCTGTGACCAGAACACAGGATATGGGGTTGTTACATCTGTGTTATTAGATATAAAAAACCTCAGACAAGGAATCAGAAGTCCGGTTCCTTGTACTTACCTGCTAAACACTCATTACTACCCTTTCTCTCAGCCTCAGTGTCTTAATCTAAAATGAAATGTATAAGATATGGACTATAGTTATTAGTAATATTTTTGACAATGCTCTTTCATCATCTGTAACAAATGTTCCACAACAATGCAAGGTGTTGGTGGTGGGGTGATGTACAGGAGTCCTGTATGTTATACATGTTTGTTTTAAAGGTTCAAAGCTTTTACTATACACTTACTATTTATGTACATTCATGTATGCATGATATACTTCAATAAAATTTTTTAAATGAAAAAGAAAATGTATTCAAATAGATCATCTGAATTATGCATCAGCCATGACCTTCAGTGGTGCAGATTGCTTTCCCTTGGGCCAGCAATCAGAAAACCTGTTATTCTGGCCTTGGCCATATCACCTTATGGTGAGTGATACTAGATAATGTCACCTCTGGATGCGTCAGCTTAGACATCTACAAAATGGGAACAGTAACCCCTACCATTTATATATTGAAGAGGATTTTTAATGATCAAATAAAATGATGGCTGTGAATATGGGCTATAAACATAAAACCCTACTGACTCTTGTCATTGTTAATTGTAGGAAGTTAGAGAAAGAGGAAGAATGGGAGTACATCTATGGAAAAGTTCTATGAGGTCTTTGTGAAGAAAGGAGGTCAATAAAGGAATATCAAGAGAGAAATATACTTTTCTGCCTCATTATGACACTGGAAAGCTTTAAGGAACAGGAAGGATGAGTGAGATATGTGAATGACTGAAGCCCCCTCAAGGAAAGGCAAAATTACAAATGCAAAGTCCTTAGATTATTTTTATATTTTTATTTTCACCAGCTGTAACTGGTTTAATACCCAGTCCTCTGGTTTACAAAGTGACATTCCTGAGAATATTATTTCAAATATGCCCAATAATACAGTGCATTTTCCATGGTGTAAAAACTACTAAAAGGTCAGACCAAACTAAATTAATTCCTGCCTTAAGAAAAAAGAAGAAAGAAGAATATTGAAGCGTTACTTGTTTTGAAAAGATACCAGGTATTAATTAGTATTTGAGTATTTGCTTTTTCCCCTTGGGGAAGAAAAAACTGTAATAACACTTTGTGTTTATATAAACATATGTCTCCTAGCAGAAGAGAGGACTGTAAAGATATAAGTTAATTGTCCTTCATTTTACTATTGGGTAGTGAGCAATGGGTCATTATTAATGGGCCATGTTAGGTGGGGAAGAAATAACTGTAAAATATGAAAAAGTTGGAAAGAGGAAGTCAAGCCTGGTGAAATCTAAGTGAAGTAAAAAACCATAAGCCAGAGGAGGCAAATAAAACTCTTTTACTTGGTCTTACATTAGGCATACACACATAAAATAGATGGGACAAGAGTATCAAAATAGATGTGATCCTGAAAATCCAGCTAGCCAAGGGATAATATCAATAAAAGAAGAAGTACATGGTCTGGGTGGGTTGTCTGTATGGAGTTTCTATTTAGGTTAACCATAAAGCTTTGGTAATGGATGGTGGTGATGGCAGCACAATATTGTGAATATAATTAACTGCCCTGAATTACAAATTAGAATGTGTTTAAGGGGGAAATTTTAGGTTGTATATATGTTACTAGAATAAAAATTAAAATCAAAAACAAAAATCAAATAACATAGGACTGTGCAACACAGTGAACCTAAGTTAAATTATGTATTATAGTTTATAGTACAAGTATTAAAATGTCTTTTCAAGAATTGTAACAAATGTACAACGCTAATGCAAGGTGTTAATAATAGGATGGTGAATGGGAAATCTGTATTTTATGCATGATTTTTCTATAAACCTATAACTTCTTTAATTAAAAAAAATTCCAAACATGAACACTGTTAAAGGTAATGTGCTGAATAACCATTTGGATCAAGAGTCAAGAGATAAGGTTTTCTCTTTTATATTTGATTTTCAGAAATCTGACTATGATGTGCATAGATGTGGCTTTCTTTGTACTTGTGGCCTTTAGGGTTCTCTGAGATAATTGATTCTGTAAGTTTCTTTCACACAAATGGAAGCTTTTGTCCACTGTACTTTTTGTATTCTTCACGCTCCATTCTGGTGTTTTGCTCCTTCTGAGATACCAAGTACAATTATGTAGTACTTTTGTATACTGTTTCACTTGTCACTTTGTTCTTGTACCTTTTCATTTTTCTATCTGTTCTTCAGATTGGATAATTTCTACTGACCAATCTTCAAATTTACTGACAGTTTTATTATTTTTATTCTACTATTATTCCAATCAGTGATTTTTTTTTTTAATTTCAGTTCTAAAATTTCCATTTGGTTCTCTGTTATAATTTTTATTTCCTCACTGAGATTTCTTATATTTCCATTCATTACAAGCAGATTTTCCTTTATATATATATATAGCACAATTATAACAATTTTGCTTTAAAAGCCTTGCCTGCTAATTCTAACATCTGAGTTATCTCATAGGAAGTTTCCATTGATTATCTTTTCTCCTGGAACTGTATCCTGGGCCTTATGAATGATATATTCCAGACAATCTGGATTCTGTTACATTCTCCCAAATAGTGCTAATTTTTTGTTACGCTTTTAGCAGGCATTCAACGTGGTTGGTGAATAGTAGCTCCAATCTCAATTCAGCTCATTTATCATTAGCTGAGCTGAGCTGAGCTGAGCTGCTTGGTGTTTACTCATACATGTATGGTGCAGTGGTCAGCAGAGATTTGGGCAGAGATCATACACAGAATTTAGGCTCTCTCTGTCTGGTTTATTCCTTTACAGGATTACTCCCCTTACTTAACAACGGCTATGGATGATCTGAACTCCACTCTCTGGTTCTTCAAGCCAAATTAAGACTCAGAATTTTCTATTAGAGTTTTAGTTACTGTACAAGTTGCAGACATGGACTACTCTCAAGAGAAATGCCTTAAAAATAAGCAAAAAACAAAAAAACAAAAAAAACAAAAACAGAAAATCCAGCCAATTTTGTTGCCTTCTTCTAAATCTTGAAAATAATGTTCTGCATTGATCTCTCCCCAGTACTTTCAGGTTGTCCCCCACCCCCCCACACACACACACATATTGTCCAGAGTTTACACTTATAACCTGAGGAAAGATTTAAATGGAATAGAAGCTATTTAGCCATACTTTAAGAAAAAAATGAAAAATAAAAAGAGCCCAGGGATGTAGGCCCTTTTGCTCGGCAGTTGGGTAAACTTGGACAATCACATTTCTGTCTAAGTTTCAGGCTTATCTCACACTTGCACAACCTAATAATCCTGCCAAACCAGACAACTCACGGGGAATGCGTCCTTTCTTTCATTCTTCCATAACTTACAAGAATTACTCCACCTGGAATGCCTCATTAATTAAGGGCTCAAAGTGAGAAAAGGATGCATTTGAGTGCAACTGAGGTCTCATGTGTTGAGGTCTATGCTTCTTGCCCACACCATGGTACCTTCACTAAATTTCAAGCCATCACAGGATCCTAGAATATATTTACTTGACAGATGACAAGAAGATACTTAGCTCAGATTACTATTATTTGGAATACCACAATGCTGGCCAGTGACTCTTTATCATGGCTGAACTTGCTGTTTGGCACCATTTTAATAAATATGAATGGATGACAAATGCGGACCACTAGACTAGTGGTTTTCAAACTATAGAAAGCAACTAGTTATCCCTTGCACATCACGACATTCCCTATCATGGTTTCAATATATCGGGGTTCAGCATGAGAAATTAAATGGGAATTTTTTAGAGTTTTGCAGAAGCCACGGACAACATGCAAAGTCCAGGAGACAACACAGAAAAAGTTTATAAACTCAGAAATGTATAAAATGTATAATATTGCATGATATCACCTATTACCAAATAGTTAACCCAAATTTTACAATAAGGTACTGTAAACACCCCATAAAAGAAAAGGAAAAAAATTCAGACTTCTCTGGTGCAACGAGAGGAATAAAAATTTTTATGAAGATTTTCCAGACGGCAGGGGCACTGCGCCCTTAACCTCTACTAAGTGGAAGGGATAACTGTAATTTAGTTGGTCTCCAAGAATATTTTCAAAAAACTGAAGTAGAACAGAGAACATAAGGTACATCACAAGAAGGAACAGCATACATGTTAAGTGGAATTTCCTTTCATATCTTTATATAAATGCGTGTAATTGTGAATGTAAATTTTATTTCTTACTGACATCTGTGTTTAAAAAATGTTTGAAAGCTACTCCCCTAGACCAAGGTCTGTAGTGACAAATATCAATAACTATAGAACTGACTGCTACACAGTTACAGAGCAGGGAGGACAAAAGCCGGCCTCACAAAACTAATGCCTCTTCTAGACTTTGCATTCCTGGCCCCCTGAGGTGCAATCCAGATCTCAACTGAAAATCCTAGGCACAATGGAATACCACCTCCCCACCCCCATCCTCTCAAACCTTGGACTACCAAGTTCCTGTTTTAGGAGACAAGGTTTATTTTGCCCTCCCCCCCCCTCCCCTTTGTCTCTCTTTCTGAAATAAGTTTTTTAAAAATACCAAAAGACAGAAGAAGGAAGGCAGGGGCAAGAAATGGTTTCGTTTTGGAGATTTTTTCGTTTGTTTACTTATTTCTGCCTTTTTCTTTACTTTTTCCTTTTCTTTTTTAAAAAATTATTTTCTGTTTCAAAAGGTAAGACCCAAAGCAGACTATAGGAGTTGGCACATAAAAGAGGCATGTCCCTGAGCACTTTCAGCAGACTTTTCAGAGTATTTTTTCTTTCTACTTCCCTGGCTGGATGGTCGGGCTTGAGTAATTTTCTCTTTCTCCTGGGGTTGGTTGCTAAGAGACACTCTATTACTTCTCTTTCTCTTATGACCCGATTACTGTGATCAGCAGAGACGGCATGCAGACAACATCCTGACATGGCTCCTCCAAGAACACTGGGCCTGGTTACAAAACGTTGGACACTCTTAACCCTCTCACAACCATCAGACCAAGGTTCCCAAAATTCTTTTTTTTTTGTACAGGGCACCAAAGGATTTCCCCATCTTCCTTTAAAATAGTGGTTGTGATGGATCACATTAATCATTTTGAAATACATTTTAATAAAGATTTCATGTCACATCCTGGTATTTCTTAATATTATTTATTTCACAGGTAATTAAACCAAAAAATGTTCTGAATTCATCTCAGCCTGGACAAAGATAAAGCTGAAAGGGAACCTTTCAGGAGCGTGTTAACCACAGTCCTCCATCCTCCGCTCCTTTGTCTGGAGTACACAGCCAAAGCACAGGTCGCACTTTGTTCACCTCTAATCCTATCCAGCTTTCGGCAGAACAGCCTAAATGTTGTAGGTGCTCAATGGATGTTTCCTGAATGAGTAAATAAATGAGTGTTCATTGGGAGTGGATGTGGCTCAAGAGGCTGAGCCCCTGCTTCCCACATGGAAGT
>PVKH010038329.1:0-11325 GCA_004027955.1 Chaetophractus vellerosus | reverse complement strand
TAAAAACAATAAAAGTCCCATTATTACCATGGGCAGGTCTGTCAGCTTGAGATGTTGAGAATCTCTGGATGAAAGTGTCAATTCTCACTTAAAGACTGGTTTAGAAATTAAGGTTTATTTAGGGATAAACAGGGAAAAACAACCACAGTTAAATAATCAGGAGAACAGAACATGTGAAACTGGTTGCGGAAACTCCAATAATTACATCTGGTGATGCTGTAATCAAATCTTTCGTTCTCGTTTCTGTTCATTTGGAGATTGTCCTGGCCGGATCATTAAGGGAAACTTTCATTGAAATGAAAAATAATGCCCTGTGAAGAAGCAGGGGGGTTCTATTTTCAAAATTAAAGATTGATCAATATTGGAAAATTAGCAATGTAATTTTTAGGTGAAATTAGTAAAGGGGAAAAATCACAAGCTTATGTCCATTGAAAAGACATTTAATAAAATTTTGCATTTAATCTAGGTTTTAATGAAAATTCATAATAAGTGGATGCAGTTATTTCTATATATGGAGGCAAAATCAAGCATAACATCATGCTTAAAATGTAAACACGAGGATCATTACTATTAAAATCAGCCACAGACGATGATCTTTACTATTATCATCATTATGTAACATTGTTTTGGAGAAACTAGCTGCAATATTATAAAAAGAGAAAGGAATAAGAGATGTAAATTTAGGAAAGAAGGGACAAAAAGTAAAAAAATTCAGGAAAGATTTAATATAGACAGGAATTTAAGAAGTGATAAAATGGCATTTATAAGCAGTTGGGAATCGACTGATTATTTAATAAATGGTGTAGGAACAATTGAATAGTCATCTTCAGGAAAAAGTAATGAAGTGAGTGAGGCTCCTTTCCTCATTGCCAAAACTCAAATAAATTTCGGCTGTATTTAACTTTTAAAAATTAAAAACATCAACAAAAATAAATCCCACAAAAACTCAAATAATACAAGTTCACATGAAGAATTTTTTCCTTGATTACTTAAACAGGAGAAAGCTTTCCTAAGAATGCTAAAATTTCAGAAAACTCAAAAGAAAAGACTGATAGGTTTGATTACATTATACTTTTTAAAGTCCTGAATTAATAATAGGCACACAAATAGAGAAATGACCTATTCAGGAAAAAAAATTTACAACACAAATTCCACTGTTATAAATTGAAAAAGTGTGACTAGTTAACCTCTAAAATTCCTTCTACTGCTAAAAGTCCACTAACTTCATATATTTAATGTGATTCACATGAGCCATACATACACACATAGACACACACACACACACAAGGCTTACCCTGGTACATACAACAAAAGATTCGTGTTAAATTCCTTACCTTAAAAAGAATCAAGAATGTGAGTGAAGAAGCAAGATAAACATATGAGAAGATTAGAAGACATTGATTTCAGAGATTCTCGTGGTGGTGATGGTGGTGGTGGCATTGGTGACAGCAGCGGCATCCCTGAATTCCTATATAAAAACAGTAATTAGATGGAAAGACAAAACCCCTGGACAGCATTTACATTAAAAACAAATAATAAGGTATCCCCCCCAAAACTCTAAAATACAAATTTCTGGGAACAAACCAATAATGTCCATGAGGCCTGAATGCTACTGTCATCTCTGCAGAAAGCAACAGGGATTGTGATGGATGTGAGGACAGAAGAACCAAAGGAGCCTCAAAGAGCCAACTGATAGAGGAAAGAAGAATGTGAAGTTGTGCCAGTTTGGCACCAAATGAAACTGTGGGTGAGTGCAAGTAGTATAAGGTAAAATCTAAAGAGACTGAATCCAGATGCTATGAAACACAGTTTTTATAAGTTAGAAAAGCTATCTAAAGCCAGCCTCTTCCTAAAAATTCAGAAAATTTAAATTCACATATAAAAAAGAGTAATAGGAACAGGAAAGTATAGAAGTCAAATTCCATACAAACTTACTGTAACAAAATAAAGAATAAGGCATAGAATAACATCCCTATAGGCAGTGAAAGACATTTCTTCCAGTTTGCTAAGTGCTGCTCAGAGCAATGTACCAGAAATGGGTTGGCTTTTACAATGGGGTTTATTAGGTTAAAAGCTAACTCTTCTGAGGCTATAAATAAGCCAAATCAAAGCATCATCAGAGATTTTTCTACTCGAGCTTCTGCTGTGGGTGATCAGGTACATGGCAGCATCCTCTGTCTCTCCCCTCTCGTTCAGGCCTCATAGCTTTCTGCCTCTGGCTAAAGTGGCTTCCTCAGCTCCCAGGGTCTTCTCTCTTAGCTTCTGGTTCCTCTCTGTCTCTGTAGCTTTTATCTGTGTCTGCGGCTCTTAGTTCCTCTCTTTATAAAGGACTCCATAAGAGCACTAAAAAACACCCTGGGTCACGCAATCTAATCAATGACCCTGAACTGAAATAACTTAATCAAAAGTTCCTACCTACATCAACTATAATAAATATGCAACACTAATACATGGTTTTAATAATAAGATGGTTTGGGGGAAAATACACCAAATATAAGCTATAGACTATAGATAGCAGTATTATGATAATGTTCCTTCATCATTTCTAACAAATGTGTCACAACAAAGTAAGGTGTTGGTGGTGGAGTGAGTGTGGGAATCCTGTATGGTGCGATGTTTTGTAAACTCACAACTTCTCTAATGAAAACAAAAAATAAAAAAATTAACATGAAATCCACATTGTATACTCTCTCCAGCCTGATGAACTATGCTCTATTTACTTTGCAGTTTACTTTTTAAATGAAAAAAGAATGGCATAGAGTGATTAATAAAATTCCCCAGGTTACATTAAGCAAATAAATAGATGATCTTGATGCAAAATAAGAGCTTTTTGGCTCCAGAGGCTAGGTGCTTAAAATATCCTGTTTTTCTGCCTCTAATCCTTTAGCTCTTTAGTCTTTTTAAGTGAGTTGCAAGTTAGGGGAGGACCCAGAGTGGCTGTATCCAAAGCTGATGGTAAAGAACTAGTCACTGTGTTGTCTACATAGCAATTTCACAACATGGGACCAATTTTCCTGGACAGCAAGGAATTTTAGTAAATCTTGGCTTTTTTTTCCTAATTCATTTAGATTTCTGTACCTGACAATGGCTTCTGGGACATATAGGAATAATTAAGGATCATTACCTCTGGAACCCATTACCTTTAGCCAAAGTAAGTCAATATTTGTGTTGTATCTTAAAGAACCTTGTTTTTGAGTCATAAAAGCCCTGATCAAACTTTATTTTAATGTGATACCCACTGGTGCCATGGTTGACTGTGAACTCAGGTACCTAGTCTGATTCTCATTTGTAAATCCTAGAACCAAGAAAAGGGTCAAACAAAACATAGGCACTAAATTAAAAAAATGATCCCCCCCCCCCCCCCGCAATAGGTTTACATGCACAGGAATGGATTAGTTTGAAGAACAGGATTTTCTGGGGCCCACCAAAGGCTCATACTACCACAACATTCTCAAGAAAAATCAAAACTATAATGTACAATTTCAAAATGAGATAAAAGTTTTAAGAAAATAATGCAAGACATATAAAAACGATATAAATCAGAATTACAAAAACTCAGAAATGAGGTGAAAGAATTGAAAAAATCAAAATTTTAGAAATAAAGATGAGATAAAAATAACAAAATATTGAATGACCACAACTAATACTGCCTTAAGAGAAATATAAGGTAAAAGGAGGAAAATAAACAAAAAAAGATATTAAAAGGATGAAAGTGAGACACTTTGAAGATAGACACAAAAAGTCCAATATATTGATAATAGGAGTCTTTGAAGTATGATATCAAAACAAGAAATAATAAATACTAAAAATTGCAATTAAATTTTTTTCTTGCAATAAAAATACATTTAAACTGATAAATTGCAATAGTATCTCATGAACTGAAAATATCAACTGGGTTAGCTAAACCAAGACATATTCTAGTAAAATCTCTGAATTTTAAAGAAAAAGAAAAAAATAATACTTTATACAGGAAATAATATTAGATTATCATCAAATTTTTTCAGATAGTAATGCTTTATGACAAAATAAAATGGAATAACATATGTAAAATACTGAAAGAAAAAAAATGTGAGCCAAGGATTTTTTATCTACAAAAACTGGTCTTCAGATATACAAGGCCCAGACAAATTATTATCAACATTTAAGAACACAGGGAATTCTTTTCCCTGGGCTTTTCCTAAGGAATCTATTGGAGAACAAATTCCAGGCAATCCAAATGTCTACAGAAACACTGACATAAGAATTAGTAGTGAGAAATAAGTGTATGGCTGCTTATAGAACTAAGACTAAAGGAAGAATGTAAGAGAGAGAGTCTAGTATAGATTGGTTATATGAAATGGAAATGTAGAGAAAGTACAACAAAAAAATTAGAGAATGTGGATGCAGATAGAAATTTTAATTACTCTTAATCATCAAACTTGGTGGTAGTAGCTTAGTTTTGCAGTATTGCTATTCGGAGACTGCTTGTATTGTGGGAAAACAAAATTAGTAATTTTGGGTGTGATGGTAGCTCATGTGTCAACTTGACCAGGTAATGGTGCCCAGTTGTTTGGTCAAGCAAGCACTGACTTAATTGTTCCTGTGAGGACATATCATGGACTTAAATCATAGGTAAGTTGACTGCATCTATGGCTGATTACATCTACAATCAACTGAGGAGATTGCCTTCAGCAATGAGAGGCATCTCATCCAATCAGTTGAAGGCCTTAAAAGTTGTGATGATTTCAGCAGTCAAGAGAGAAACTACTTCAGCCAGCTAACTCCTCATGGAGAATTCATCAAAATCCTCCATTGGAGTTCTCAGCTTGCAGCCTGCCCTACGAAATTTGAACTCATGTATCCCCATAGTTGTGTGAAACAATTTTATAAAACCTCATAATATTTATAGTTAGTTCCTGTCATCTCTATTTCCCTAGAGAACCCTGACTAATACAATGTGATATTCTAAATTTATCATCCTTTGTGTCACTGAGAGCCAGCATTCTTGATGTCAAAGAAATGGGACAGAGACATAACACAGAAGAGGTTAAATATAAACTCTTTAGGCTGAAATTTAAGAAGCATTGGTGCATACTCAAAAAGTATTTAATCCTTAAGTAGGTATTTTAATATCTATCTTTCTATTAGTCTATCCATTCATCCATCTATTTTCCTAGCTCTATCCATTGAAAAGACTGAAGAACAATAACCAACCCAGTAGCAATGAGCATCCCTAATGCCAAGATGGTGGCTTTGAATTACCATTTCCCATCAAAAGAAGAGGGATTCTTGGAGGAATGCTGATCTCAGGTTTTAGGTGAAAAATCTAGTGTTACCTTGTCACATCTTAACATATCAGAGGATAAGGAAGCTATCAAAATTTCGTAAAGTCAGGTCAAAAGACAAGGAGTTAATTTTAAAAGACTCCTGCTGGCCCAAGTGGGACAATTTGGGCTTCTAAAAAGGGAATAATTGTAATGAATTGAAACTGATAAAATAGGTTTAAATTCATGAGTTCATAATGAAATTACAAATAATAATTGGTTACATTTTGGAGAGGGCGGAGGAAAACTCATTGTATTGAAATCAAGGTAAATACAAGAAAAGAATCAAGAATTTTCCCTGGTTTGTTTATACAAAATGTAGCATTAGATAACTAAATAAGAGATGAGAGAAATTGTCTCCTTTTAAAATGAATCCAGTTAAGTAAAATATGGTAGAATTAGGGTACCAACATTTAGTAAACTCCAGTGAAGGAAGAAGCATAACAGTAACTGCCATTAAAAAAATGAATAAAATTGGAGGCTGCCAGGAGTTGACAAAACTGCAGGGTCGTGGGACCTGGCCAGGCTGCTAGGGATGGAGCTCCCGCATTCGTAGCGGCCATGCCCCGGAGCCCCGGGCCTGCCCTGCTTTCCACCAGGATGGTGAACCTGGCTGCCATGGTGTGATGCCGGCTTCTGAGGAAGACATGGGTGCTCGCCCTGCTCTTCCAGCTCTCTGGTCTACTTCCTACCAGCACCTTCAAGCAGGAGGAGAGGTCAGGGAGAGATTGAAATCTTCTCCAGGTTCAAGGCCATGATCAACCCATTCCCTGGCAAGTGCAGTTTAACCTGGGCAATAGCAGTTGAGCAGGCAATCGCTGCCGTAACTCCATTGAATGAAGCACCTCCTCACAGATGAACTAGGGCACGTTTGTGAAGTGAAGGATTTGTTGGTGATGGCTGCTGTCACCTCCACTTCCCTAGCTCAAAGCAATACTGCTGTGATTGCAGCTTGTCCAACTGCTGCCGCAGCGCCAATGAGTACTGTGTTCCCTGCTGCCTGCTGCCCAGCAAGCAACTTCTCCTGGAGTGCTTCCTTAACCGGGTAGCCGTGGCATTCCAGAACTTCTTCATGGCAGTGGAAGATCACTTTGAATTGTTTTTGACTAAACGCAAAACCCCATCTCAGAGCTTGCGGCATGAGAACACCTATAGGGATCCCACAGCAAAGCACTGCTGTGAGGGGAGCCCTCCCCAGCTCTTCCCTGCGTGATGGGCACAGAACACTCAAACAAGGGTAAGAAGAGGTCCTGCTGAAGAACGGCCAGCCTGAAGTCAGACTTCAGCCTTCAATCATCAGGTCAAACATTCAAACATTGGTCAAACATTCAGCATTGGTCAGAGGACAAAGGCCTTGTGGGAAACTTCTCCTGTTGTACTCTCTGGCTTCACTCGTTGCCTGGGACCTATCAGTTGGAACTTCTGTAAAACAACATGGAAACTCCAGCCATTCACATTCCCAAAAGACAAAACTACAGACTGAGCTGTGGGTGGTGTTGACATTCTCGAATGGCACAACCAGTGCTCCTGTGAGGGAGCTGTGACTTGTGTTGCCCAGGTGTCAGGGGTCAAGTTTTTATTTACTGTTCCATCTGGGCCTTTTCGCCGTAACGTTATTTATTGGATTTCTTTGGAGTAGTGAGAAAGGGATGTTTTGTGTAGGCAAATGCCTTGCCTTTCCAGTTGACTGTATTCAAGGAAATTATTTTTATTGTTGTCACTGTTCTTGCTTTCTTGTGTTCTTGAGTTTCCTGAGTTAAATTATCCTTTTGCCCAGATAAGATGTTTTGTCTCTTAAAATGGAGATTTTCTCTCTAGGGGGTTATTTTTGTTTTTTATTTAACAGCTTCTTCAGGAGTAGGCCCTGAACGCCAAGGAATTAACTTATCCTGACACATAAAACTACCAGAAAAGTCACACACTATTCCATTCTAATTCTATGCCAAATTCCTCCCAGTTGGCACCAATGAACACAGGTTCTTTTCTAGTGGTTTTCGAACGTGCTTGTATACCTATGTGAAAGATTGGTTTAACTATAAATTCTGGCTTACTGTCCTGGAAGACTCTGTTCTTGTTTCCTTTGAAATTTCTGTGTTCTACTCAGCCACAGTACAAAAGGAGTCTCAGGAACATGGGCTGTCTCGTCCCCTTGTGCGGTGGAAAAACCCAGTGTTAAGTCAGTTCTTAAATGGGGATACATTAGCAGCTTCTTTATTTCTTTCAGCTTCTACAAATGTAACAGGTGTAAATACTTGGTTTCCCAATGATTTGCAATTTAAATAGTTCATAGTTTACATTTAAAAAGAAGAAAAAAAATCCAACTGTGATGGTAAAGTTCATGTGTCAACCTGGGTAAGTGATGGTGTCCAGTTCTTTGGTCAAGCAAGTACTAGCCTGGCACTAGCCTGATTGTTACTGTGAGAGTATTTCTTGGATTTAAATCATCAGTGAGTCAATTGCATCTCCGGCTGACTACTGCATCTACAATCAGCTAAGGAAATTGCCTCACGAGAAGTACATTTTCAGCTGTCAGAAGGAAGAATTTTTATTTCTATTTCAGCCAGCCAGCTTCTGGAGAATTCATGGAAAACCTTCATCCAAGTTCCCAGCTGTGGCCTGCCCTACAGAATACACACTTGCCCATTACCACAGTCCCCAGGGACTGTTGGCTTTCTCAGAGAGTAAACCGTCAGCCAGTGGCTTTTTTTTAAATCCTTAAATTAAAAAAAAAATTTTTTTTACAAAAGCTCCCTCTTCTCCTCCTCTAATTTACTTTCTACCCCGGCGAATCTACTATTTCTAGTCATCTTTTATAAGTGATATTTTGCAGTTTTTGTCCTTGTGTGTCTTGCTTGGTGTTTTTGGAGGTCTTCCATGTTGCAGCAGGTCTCATAACTGCAGTTTTTCTTATGGCCGTGGGTATGTGCCACTTTTAGTTGGTCCATTCATTTGTTGATGGTCACTTGAGTTGTTTCTAGCTTTCGGCTATTGTGAGTGATGCTGATGTGGACACTGGTGCACAAGTATCTGTGATCCTCTGTCCAGTTTCTTTAGGGTATATATCTAGATGTGGGATTGCTGGGTGAAACGGTAGTTCTGTGTTTGACTTTTTGAGGAACCGCCATTTCACTCTCCACAGTGGCTGCATCATTTTACATTCACACCAAAAATGCACCAAGTTTCCGATTTTTTCACATCCTTGCCAACACTTGTTATTTTCCATTTTAAAAAGAGTAGCCATTTTTGTGGCTGTGAGGTGGTGTTTCATTGTGGTTTTAATTTGCATTTCCCTATTGACTAATGATGTAGCACATCTTTTCATGTGTTTGTTGGTCATTTGTATGTCTTCTCTGGAGAAATGTCTACTGAAGTCCTTTGCCCATTTAAAAATATGAATGAAATTTCAAAGATTCTGCGCCTCTTGATGAAACAAGATGACATCACCCATACTCTTACCAAAGGGATCAAACCTGATCTCATCAAGACTCTGGGTCGAGGTTGCCGCTCTGGATTCATTTTCCAATACTCTAGATCCAGGAAATACAAAGGAGGAACATGTTGAACTGTACTAAGAAAATGCAATCAGCAAAATCCATACTGTGGGAGACTGTATCCTAGATTTTTTCAACAAATAAATTATAAGGAAATAGAGGGGGGAGGCAATGTAAATTAAAAGATAAATCAACTTTTTTTTAATGGGCCAGACTGAACAATAAGGTTTAAGGATGCTCACTTGGATGACTATGCAAAGAATTAATTTCTACAAAAGTCAGGATGCAGAATTTGAATGGGATAGGGCCCATGGAGGGGCTTCTGAGGAGTCTCAATTCTACTTCTTACCTACACAATAAATCTTAACTTTATATAGGTTCACTAAGCTCTACATTGTTTGGGTGTTTTTCTGTATGTAAGTTTTATTTAACAACCAAAAGAGAAAAATACATTTAAAGTGTAAAATAAAAGACAGGTTACTATCAAATATAACTTACATTCACCCCTGTATTTACTCAGCAAATATATAATGAGCACTTAGGATGTGCTAGGCCCTGTCTCTATATGACGCTAATCCAGATATTGTTCCTGACAGAATGCCAAATTAAGCAGAAGATGAAGAGCAAGATAAAAGTTTGGGAAATTACAGAAACCTGGGATCATATTCAGTTAAATGGTTTTCTGTATCTTGTTCAAATTGTTCAGTATTCCAACCACTTTGAAAATAAAGGTAAAACACTTAAAGATGTTTAGCCTTGAAGCAAAAAGCTAAAAGCAAACATTGCCATTTTCAGGGGCAATGAAACCAATTACGAACAGACTGTCAGCTGCAAGTGGGGGACATTAGCTGTGTGACATTATAATTCCACAATCTATGGTTTATGACTGTTCAACTCTCAACTTGAAATGCAGTGGAAGATGTAAAGTGGCTAAAAGTTCAGGCAGAACATTTCATAAAAGCATTGGCAAAAAAGAAAACTTTATGGAAGAGGCTTGAATCAAACCTTGATGCTTTAAACTTGAATAATGAATTAGAAAGCAAAGCAATTTGGAGAGTTTTTTGTTTGTTTGTTTGTTTGATTGTTTGTTTGTTTTGAGGTACTGGGACTGGGGATTGAACCTGGGACCTCATATGCAGGAGCCCAGTGCTTAACCACTGAGCTCCAATGGCTTCCCTGAGGTGGCTCCCTCATCTGTTTGCTTGTTGTTTGTTTTCTTTAGGAGGCACCAGGAACCTAACCTGGGACCGCTCATGTGGGAGGTGGGCACTCAACTGCTTGAGCCATATCTGCTCCCTGGAGTGCTTTTTAAGACAAACAACAAAAATAAAATCTTTGCATGGTTCTAGCTTGTATCGATGATATAGGACCAAAAAATTGTCTTTGACAACAGATATTAAAGGATATTTAACCTTTGACAAAGGATTTGGTCATTGGGAAGATGTCTTTATTTAGCAACACTTGATCTCTTTGTTTGAAACTATTTTATATTGCATTTGTGTGTGAGAAAGGAAAGTCTCTAAGCAACCGTGTTATGTGCTGACTGTCTAATCCCAGTAAAAAATCAGTGCTTTTTCCCTAGGGAAGAAGGCTACATGTCTATTTCTTATAAACTGAATGCCTCAAGGGTATGTGGCTTGATTATCAGAACTGTTTGGAAATTGATAATATTTTTGACACCAATGTCAAAACAGATAAAAGATAAATCTAAGGAATAGAGAAAAGGTAAAGCTAAGGAATAACAGAGACTAGATTGTTTTCCCTCTGTCCACAAATAAATGCCTTCAACTTATTTCCACTTAATCCTTTATCCTTGCCAAGAAATCAAAAAATCAAGTGAGTTTTCTTTTTCCACCCAACAAACCCATTGATAAATGTGATGATAAACTGATGAGGTTTGTGGCCTCCAGTGGGAATCATTGGGTTGAAATTACACAACAGATGTTCCATCAGGCGAGATGTTTTCTCAAAACAAGGCAGCTACAGCCAATTTCTTTCATTTCACCTAACTATGTTAATTGAACAGAGAAATTTTTTGTAAGCCTTTTATTGAAGCTAGTTTTATCCTTTGGCTTGAGGAGTTAATTTAGATTATTGCCTTTACATTTTGATATCTTCTCTTCCTGAAAGGTAATATCTGGTTGGTTTTGTTTTAGTTTTTTCTCCTTTTTATTTTCTTTCTTTTACTTTTTCTATTTTAGATTTAAAATTTTAATTAGCTAAATAGCTAATTAATTTTCATTATAGAAGTTGTAAGTTTACAGAGCGTTCATGCAGAAAATACAGAGTTCTTCTATACAGGCCCCCATTTTTAACATTTTGCATTAGTGTGGTAACTTTGTTACATTTGAGAGAATATTATTATACTCTCCATATATAATATAATAATATGTCCGTAGTTTATAGTAGTGTTCACTGTGCTATACAGTCCTGTTTTTTTTTTTTTTAATTTTTATTCTGGCAACATATATACCATCTGAAATTTCCCCTTTTTAAAACAATTTTTTTATTATACATCCCCCCCTTCTGTT
>PVKH010038328.1:0-11338 GCA_004027955.1 Chaetophractus vellerosus | reverse complement strand
AGATGAAGAAAAGATTGGAAAAACTTGAACAAGGTCTCAGAGAACTAAAGGACAGCAAGAGATGTGCAAACATATGTGTCATGTGTGTCCCAGAAGGAGAAGAGAAGGGAAAAGGAGTGGATGGAATACTTAAAGAAATAACTGGTAGAAAATTTCCCAACCCTATTGAAGGACATAGATATCCATGTCCAAGAAGCACAACGTGTTCCCATCCAAAAAAACCTGAATGGACCAACCCCAAGACACATACTAATCAGAATGTCAAATGCCAAAGACAAAGAGAAAATTCAGAGAGCCTCAAGAGAAAAGCAATGCATAATGTATAAGATATACCCAATAAGATCAAGTGCTGATTTCTCACCAGAAACCATGGAGGCAAGAAGACAGTGGTATTTTCTCTTAAGGTACTTCAAGAGAAAAACTTCCAGCCAAGAGTCTTATATCCGGCAAGATTGTCTTTGAAAAATGAGGGTGAGTTTATAATATTCACAGATAAACAGAAACTGAGAGAGTTTGCAACTAAGAGACCTGCTTTCCAGGAAATACTAAAGGGTGTGCTACAGCCTGAAAAGTAAAGACAGGAGAGAGAGGCCTGGAAGAGTATCTAGAAATGAAGATTATATCAATAAAAATAACCTAAAGCATCAAAAGAGTGGTGAAAATAAAATATGACAGATAAAACCCAAATATTCAGGAATAAACTTAACCAAAGATGTAAAGTACTCATATTCAGAAAACTACAATTCATTGTTAAAAGAAATTTTAAAAAGACCTAAATAATTGGAAGAACATTCCATGCTCATGGATTGAAAGACTAAATATCATTAAGATGTCAATTCTACTCAAATTGATATACAGATTCAATGCAATCCCGATAAAAATTCCACCAACATGTTTTAAATAAATGGAAAATATGATTATCAAATTTATTTGGAAGAGTAAGGGGTCCTGAATAGCCAGAAACAGCTTAAAAAGGAAAAGTGAAGTTGGAAGACTCTCATTTCAGACTTTAAGTCATATTACCTAGCCACAGTGGTAAAAACAGCATGGTACTGGCATAAAGACAGACACATAGACCAATTGATGGTTAGAAAACAGACTCTCACATCAATGGTCAAGTGATTTTTGACTAGCCTGTCAAACCCACCCAGCTTGGGCAGAACAGTCCATTCAACAAATGGTGCTGAGAAAATTGGATATCCATAGCAAAATAAGGAAAGAGGACCCCGATCTCACACTCTATACAAAAATTAACTCAAAATAAATAAAAAACCCAAACATAAGAGCAGGAACCATGGGGCTTCTAGAAGAAAGTATAGGAAAATATATTCAAGACCTGGTAGTAGGTGGTGGATTCTTAAAGGAGATATGAGAAGGACTGAGATGGTCTACTGATATTTAATGTCTGTAGAAGTTTTAATTAGCTTTACTGTAAAAGTGTGGAAATTTACAGAATTGATAGTAACACACTATAGTGAGTAACAGCTGGTTTATAAATGGGGATGTGGTTGAAAATGGTAGTCTAGGGCTGTAAATGCCAATTGACAGCAAGCTAAGATAATAATATAGGCACTGAATAGCACAGTAAACCCAGAGGTGGATGAGAATAATGATTGATGGTACTGATGCTAGAGTGTCCTTTGTGAGCTAGAGCAGATGTACATCAGTATTGCAAGGTGGTGTGAATGTGGAGAAGCATTGGAAAAATACAACTGGAGCAACCTATGGACTGTGGTTAACAGTAATAATGTAATATTCTTGCATTTATGCCAAAGATTTACTGTGTTGCTAATAAGGGAGTATGGGAAATGTGTGCTAATGTACGCTGTTGACCTGGTAATAATCTGATGATATTATCTCATAATCTGTAACAAATATTCCACCAAGGTGTGCTGTGTTGATAGAGGGGTGTTGTTTGGGAATTCTGCACATGTGCATGATTGTTTTATAAGTTTACATATCTGTCATCAAAAAAAATTTAAAAAACAATGATAGGGTGGGTTGGGGGAGAATACATGAAATGTAAGATAAGGACTATAATTAGCAGTAAGATTTTGACAATATTCTTTCATAATTTGTAACAAATGTCTCACGACAATGCAAGGTGTTGGTGGAGGGTTGATGTATGGGACCCCTGTATGATGTTATGAATGTTTGCTTTGTAAGTTCACAACTTTTATTATATACTTAATGTTTATGTATTTTCGTATATAAATGATATAAAAATAATAATAGGGTGGGTTGGGGTAAAATACTTTGGTTATTAGTAGTATTTTGAGGATACTCTTTAATCATTAGTTAGAAATGTTTCACAACAGTGCAAGGTGGTAGGGTGAAGTCTGAGAGCCCTGTATAATGTTATGTATATTTGTTTTCTAAGTTCACAACTATTACTATACACTTATTGTTTATGTATGTTCATGTATGAGTGATATACTTCAATAAATGTAAAAAAACTTTTTTAAAAAAGCAATTGATTCTGGGAAATTTAGGGAGAAATAATTTCTTGACATGTATTGCATGTATTGCTAGATCCCAGAATATACAACGGAGCCTAAGAGTCTGGTTTGAGAATATTTAAAAAGAACTAACACCCCAAACCAGGACTGATTGGATTTAGACTCCACTGACACTACTCCTACACACACACACTATAATCTTTCCACTCTTTTCCTTCAATCCCCCATTTTCCCTAGTGGATATGGATTCCTACCTGTAGAACAGTGCCACTGCGACTTCTGGAAATTGAGTAGATCTGGCACTGCATGTCACCAGATAGACTCCATGTGGTCTCTACTTATTTATATCTCTAGCTTACCATTCAAAACCTAAGCTGGTGCAAAGCCTGGCAGAAAGATACTTCAATAATCTAGAATGCATTGGACTCTCATTGGGAAAAATAAAAAGCCTTGCTAAAAATAATCTTACACACAAGGAAATTTATAAGAAACTGAGATGGTACCAGACATGAGGTGTTAATATACTATCAACACATACCATCTAGCAGATTAGTATACCCAATAACTTTAGACAGAAAATTACAAAGGAGAACATACAATAATATGTTAAATTAATAAACATAAATTAGTAAATAAATTACATTGATAAATAAATTACATTTATATAAATATACTTATATATATTTAAACCATAGTTAAAAGCAAGATATTGTGAAAAAAAAGAGGTAATACTTATATACAAAAGAACCAAATAGAAATTCTACATATGTAAAAGTTCTAAAATGGAAATTAATATTCAATGGATAGACTATATTCTATATGGGAAAGTTAAATACATAATTAATGAATTGCAAGGTAAAGGAAAGGAAATCCTCAATTTAAGGTCCGGAGATAAAAGAGATTAAAAATATAAAAAGTAAGAAAGAGAATAAAAAGTTCCAACATAGATCTAAGGATATTTGAGTCAAGGCAGAGAATGGAAAAAATTGGTAGGAGTTGATTGCTTAGCACCGATGGAGCCATGTGTCCTCAGATATGTAAAATACGATTATTTTGCATGATAAATACAAAACTTCACATTTAAGTGTATTGTAGTAAAACTGTAGAACAATAAGTGTTAAGGGAAAAACCTTGAAAGATACCAGAAAAAATTTAAACTACCTCTACAGCAAGGGTTCTTAACAAGGGGTCCATGAGCTTGCATTAAAATTAAAGAAAAAAAAACACATTATTCTTGTGAGGACGTCTTGGTGCAGATGTGATATGTTTATTAAATAATACACAGTATAGTGTTGACTTAGTAAGGCGTCTGTGGTTTTCACCTGATGGGAAAAGGGGTCCATAGAACAAAGTGGTTAAGGACCCCTGCTCTACAGGAAGTCAAAAATACTACAAGTGTCCATAAGCAACAGTAGATGCCTTAATACTTCAGGGATATCAAAGTGCTGAGAAAAATAATTATCAATCTATAATTCTATTCTGTGATAGAATGTATTTTAAGGGTGAAGCCAAATTAAGATATTTTCAGAAAAAATATAATGAGAATAATACTCACTGAACCACATTAAATGGAGTTCTGAAGAATATTTATTTTTTAAGGGAGAAAAAATAAATCAGGAAAAAGTTGGAAGTAAGTAGGAATGGTGGTAGAGAAAATCGGTAATGTTTGAGTGGATGCCTCTTTTTCACACTTTGTATTTTCACGTTGACAGACATCCAGTAGACCAAGGGTTCTTAGTCTTTTTTGTTCCACAGACCCCTTTGCCAGTCAGGTGAAATGAATATTATTGTAATTTATTTACTGCATACATTCATAAGTGAAGGAAATGCTAGATTTCAGTTAGAGGTCAGAGGAAAATAGATAATAAGTTTATTTTTTTCAATTCAAGCTAATGGACCCCCTGAAATCGTTCCATGGACCCCTGGTTAAAAACTCCTGCACTAGACCAATATTCTTTGCCTCTTGACCCATTCTTTCATTCCCATCACTTTCTTTTTAAACAATTCAATTTTATTGATACATAATAATAAAGCATATTATCTATCCAAAGTGTACAACCAATGGTATTTGGCATACTCCCATAGTTGTGCATTTATCACTTTAATCATTATTCAAGCATTTTCATTATGTCAATAATAATAAACAAAAACCACACAAACAAGCAAACAAACAGAAAATTTCATCACCTCTCAATTTCTCTATGCTTCCCCTGATATACATTGCTGTTATTTCTGGCTATTCTTGCTTATTTAGTTATTTATTTATTTTAAAGTAGTTTTATTGGAATATAGTCACACACCATACAACCTATCCAAAGTGTATAATCAATGGCTTTTAATAGAATTGCGATGTTGTGCATTCATCACTACAAAAAAATTTTAGAATCCCATTACTTTTGAAGAATGAGTTACATCATTGTGAGCTCTGAAGACATTCTTTCATTTAGGAACTCTGTCTGCCTGCAAAACATTTCCAGTCTGTACTGCTCTTTGATGATACAAATGGTTTAAATCGTCAAAGAAGTTTGTGGTTTTCTAGCACTTTACCTGACCAATGGGGAAATGCAATCTGGGGGAGAGCTAGAAAGCATATTTGGCTTTCAACATATACCATATTTTACATATTGGCATCATTAGTACCAAATATAATATTTTTGTCTCCATCTGATTGACTATCTTTTAATTGGTTTCATATTGCTTATTTACAAAAAAAGATGACATTGTCAACTTTTGGTGCAAAAGCTAGGAATTTTGATATATTGACCCAACGAGGTGTTTGGGAACCAAAGAACTTGAGGGTGAACCTTATTAAAGAAAGAGTTATAATATTAGAATTTGGTAAGGGCATATTGCATGAGATTTTGAACATGTTGGGTTAACTACAGATTATGATGGCTTTTTACACCTTATTATTTTTTTAAATTAAATGTGAAGCCATAAACCTTAGGATTCAAAATCAATTCTAGCAAATATATAGTAGACTTGGCCAGTTTTAGCAAACGTAGATCAGACTATCTAAGTATTAGCAATAGGAATATCTGAGGCAAAGAGTCAGTCTTAGAGAAAAGAAAGTCAATATGCAGGCCTTTTAGATATTAGAATATATTTTACTGCTTTTATTGTCTTTTTAAAACATATTAGATGACAGGGATTACAGAGACTTCCAACTGCAAAGACAGCTTTTTTAAACGTTTTAGTTTGCTAAGGCTGCTGATGCAAAAATACCAGAGATGTGTTGGCTTTTATAATGGGGATTTATTAGGGTAAAAGCTTACAGTTCTGAGGCTGTGAAAATGTCCAAATCAAGGGAAAATCAGAGATGCTTTCTCAACAAACGTCTCTTGCTGGATCCTAGGCTCCTGCCATGTGGCAAAATGGTGGCTTCTCTTGTTTTGTGCCCACTCCACTGATTCCAGCCTCCAGCCTCTCAGCCTCCTGGTATATCTCTTGGCTTTTCACATTCTTTCATGGTTTCTCTGTCTACCTGCAATCCTGTCTTTCCCATGGCAGGATCAAAACAACAGCTGTCTTTTTTCTCTGTGTGTTTCTGCTTTCAGTTCTCAGTTTATTTAAGACCCTAGCAAGAAGGCAGAGACCCAACCCAACTGGGGTCACACCTCACTGACATAGTCCAATCAAAATCCCTGAAGCAATTCACATCAAAGGCTCTAAAGCAATCTCAGCAAGTGATCTAATCAAAAGATCCCTTAACTAAATCTAACACAATCAAAGGTCCTCACACCCACAGGAATGGATTAGTTTAAAACATGATCTTTTCTGGGATTCACAAAAAGACTTTAAACTGTCACATTACATATTTATTAGAGAGCTTTATTGAACATGTAACTTTAAATTGCCAGGAAGTGTTAGATGAATTTTCCCAAATTCTGTTTCTCTTTAATGTTATTTTATATACATTTTTGGCCAAGTGAGTAAACTCTGAAAGGAACTAATCTTAGTTTTTTTTATAGTTAGCCTATAGGTTGGAGGCAAAGGGAGGATGTTAAAAAAAAAGAAAAAATTCACAGATTTGTAAAAGGAAAAATGACAACTCAAATGTTGCAAGTAAAAGCATATGTATAAATACAAATGCCAACACTAAGGAGGAAATACTTTTGAAAAAATTGAGTGTTAGAAGAGAGGAAGAGTTGAAGAAACACTTACAAGCAAATTCTGTTGCTCAGAACAGGAAACAAACAAAAGAAGCCAAAAATGAATTATATAAATATATAAATATAAATGTAAACATACTAGAAAAAAGCAATAAAACAATAACTGAGAAACTAAAATATTAATAGCTCATATACACACACAAACATACCTATATACATATAAAATATGACAGAACTAAGACTAACCTCATTTATGAAATCAATAAATGAAAATAAGCTTAGCTCAACTATTATAAAATGTTTCAAATTTAATCATAAAATTGAATTCTGTGATAGTTAGAAGCGATATACCTAAATAAATGTTATTTAGAAACATTAAAAATTAAATTATTAGCAATGTATACTAGACAAATAGAAGCAGGAAGAAAAATGTAAATGTGATTGCATTATTAATTACAGTAGAATTTTGGGTCAAAAAGCATCAAATAAGAAAAGAAATGCATCTTATTAAGCAAACAGCAAAGCTACATTTAAAAATGAAAGCATAACAGTTCAAACAGACTTCAGTTTATCTCCCTGAGTATGAGTGGTCCAAATATAAATATGATTAATACCTATAAAAAATAGCCAATAAGACAGTACATATTGATAATGTACTGCACACCTTCTTTTCATGAACTGGATAATATATCACCATGGAACATGAATTTGATATAAAAAAATCATGCTGTATTTTGTTAAATGCAAAAATTACTAGCACTATTCTTTGCTAACAGTGCAATTAAATAAGAAATTAATAAAAAATCCCCCAAACAAAAAGTTACTTCCACCTGGACTTTATAAAATGGCTTTTGAGAAAAAGGAAAAATAAAAACCTAGAATAAATTCTAGAGAAAAGTGAAGAAATATATACTAAAATCTATGGGATACTGCTAAAGAAGTACTCAATGGAAAATCCTTAGACATAAATTCTTAATTCAATAACATAAAAGGCTTAGAATGCATATGTTAAACGTTACTTGTGTGAATAAGAGAAACAATAATACAAAAGTAGAAAGAAAAAGTTAATATAGATGGATCTGGAAATTAATGCATTCTGGTAACAAAAAGTAATAGGAGTAATAGATAAGTAAAATTGTTTTACAATAATCAATAAATGAGTTATATTTTAGAAAAAATAAAAATGATATTACTATACATGTAGCTACAGAAAGAGGGAATTTTCACAACTTTTATTGCAAATAAGTTTGAAATATTGGCTTAACTGATAATATTCTGAAGAAATACACCAAAATGCAGCCCAGAAAAGACAGAAAGCCTAGCGAGCAAGATTTGCATAAGCTAAATAGAGAAGGTTGTCACAAATACATACTGCCTAAGAAAGAACAAAGCCCACTGGTTTTGCAGAATTATTCTTCTAAACCCTATAGAACAGATATAATCAACGATATTTAAATAATTGTAGAGCATATAAAACAAAGGAAGACTTTCAAATTAATTTCTATTTAGATTAACCTTATATCCCTCAATATTGCTAAATCTACTTACTAAATTTTACAGTTTGTAGATTCTTTTAGATTTTCTACATACAAAATCACATCATCTGCAATTGGTTTTATTTCTTTCTTTTTAATCCTAGTGTTGTTTTATTTTCTTGACTTGTGGCACAGTTAGACCTTCTAGTCTATAGGTGAAAAGAAATAATAATATCAGGCATTCTTTATCTCAGGGGAAATGTTTATTTCACAATTGCTTTAGATGTTTTCTGTAGTTTTTCCTTGTAGATATTTTAAAAATCAGATTAAGGAAATTTCCTTCTATTCCTAGTTTGCTCATTTTTATCATGGATGAGTAGTGAAAATTTTAATTTTTTATTATGGAAATGTTCAAATAAAAAAATAAGCAAAAAAGAGCAAAATAACCCCCATGTATACAACCACATCTTCAACAATTATCAGTATTCTGCCATTTTGTTTTATGTATACCTCCACACAATCTCCAGCTCTTCTCAATTATTATTATTATTTATAGTCTTTTGGGGATTAAAATTTACACACATAGCAATATGCTAAACTTAGTGGCATGTGAATACTCACATGTAATCCACATACCTATCATGATTTAGAAAATTTTCATATCCATATAGAATTCTCTCATATAATTTCCCAGTCAGTTCCCACTGTTGTGATTTAGCCCGGCTTAAAACATTATATGAACTGAATCATACAGCATGTATTTTTCTGTGTAAAGTTTTGCCTTTGTTTTTGTTTGTTTGCATTGTATCATTACTGTGAGATTTCATCTAAGTTGTTCTGTTCATCAGTAGATCATTCCATTGTAGAAATATAATAAAAATTGTTTATCCAATTTTCTGAAAAATGACATTTGGGCTGTTTTCAATGTTTGGCTATTGTCAATAAAACTGCTATGAATACTTTTATATTTTAATTAAATATGTTTTCATTTCTCCTATGTAAATAAATAGTAGTGGAACTGTTGGATCAAAAAGTTGGTGTATATTTAACTTCAAAAGAAAATGCTAAACCATGACCCAACAAGTTTGTAGCAATTTACATTCCTACCAGCAATATATGAGAGACTTGCATGCTCCCTATCATTTAAACTGTCAGTCTTTTAAATCTTAGCCATTTTGATGTATAATGGTATCTCATGAGCTATTAATTGGCATGTCTTCAATGACTAATAAATATAGGCAGTTTTTCTTATACTTACTGTCCATTCATTTACCTGCCTTTAAGAAATGTCTATTCACATATTTTGTCAATTTTAATTTTAAAATGTATTGCTGATCTTTTGTTTTAATTTCATTGCAGGCATTATTTATATAGTATAGAGCATTATACTATATAACATTCTTTAAGAAAGTGTAGGATTTCCTTCCAAATCCAATAAAAATTTATGCAATGATAAAAAATGTTCTATATCTGCACTGTCCAAAAAGGACAACTGTGGCTACTAGCTACTTTATTGGACATTGAAGGTCTAGATACTCATCCTATGTCAGATTCATTTATTGAAAATATTTTCTCCCAGTCATGAGTTATTGTGATTATAAGAATATCAAGATGCTGACAAAATCATGGGCATGCTTAGAGGCCATCTGGAGCCATTGCCTACTCCCATCCTTTTTCCTCTTGCTTGTTTGCATGCAAGTGTTGTGATATGTTTCCATTTTGCAGCCTGGGGGAAACCTTAGTTTTAATGGAATGACCTGATCTTACATTGAACCAAAAATCAGGAAAAAGTAGAACCAGTTGCTTGCCAGGGCAGGTACTCTGCATAAAGTTTGCTTGATACATGATTTTTTGCTCAGTGGCAGGGCCCTCTCCTTATGGGGTATATAAATACCCCTCCCTCAGATAGCAGAGAGTCCCTTGAATCCCATGCAAAGCCAAAACAACTGCCCCACAATATTAAAATAACTTCAAAAATGATCTGTTTTGCTCTCTCAATTTGTTCTGAGGTGAGAAGCAAGAAAGCAGTATTGAAATATGAATGATTTCTTTATATCGTTTTACTATACTATATTTTCCAAAATATCTATAAAGACTGTAGTACTTTTAAAATTGCAAAAGCATTAAAATATGTGTTTAAAAATAACTATGGGAAAAAACCTTCTTTGCAAGCAATATAGAATATTAGTAAATCATATATATATATGATTTATAATATATATATTATATTTCAGGAATAAGTGAGGCAAAAGAAAGGAGAGCAACCCAAAAAGTAGTTACGTTAGTCACACTGGTGGGAGGGAGATGATGGTGATCATTCAGAGGAAGCATGTCATAGGTTCCTCTTGCCATGGATGTAGACCATAGTGACACTCACAAAATGAATTAGAACCCCATGCATATCCAGGCACCAGGACCCAAGTCTGCAGAAACCCATAGTGGAACACAAGTAGCTAAGGAATGCTGCTTACAAACATGCTCCAGGGAAAAGCAAGACTATAGCAAAACTGTTGTCAGGAGGTACATGCACACAAGTCAGTATCTGTTTGTTTGATCACCTAAATACAAAATAGACCTTTATAGAAAGACCTAATCTGTTTCCCCAGGATGGAATACTGTAATGTGGAAGAAACCAAATGTAGAAAAGTCTTACAGAAGGAAAAAAAGGAGAAGGGCTGGAATGAACTGCTGTAAGGTAGGATGGGTCCCTGAACTGAAAAGATAACAAAATGGTGACACTGAGTAAAGGAGGAAATTTAAACAAATTGTCAGAGCTAAGGAGAAAATTCTGTACAAAAACAAACATAACAGATCAAGATTCCCAAAGTAGGAATAGAGGAAAGGAAGCTTTATCTTAGAGATGAAACAATTGCATGCAAAAAGGGCAACCTTAAAAATTGTACCTTACATCCAGGACAAGAATCAGGTGCAGAAGAACTGAGAAAATGTGAACAGCTAGACAGGATCTACTCTAAAGGTCCAGAATAAGTTGACGAAGCATCAAAGAAGAGCCTTAACACAAAGTCTGTCAACAATAAAGTCTATGCAAGAGGGAAAAAATGACCTTCAGGGGCAAGGCATGAAAATAATCCAATGCCCAGACATCATCCAAAAATTACAAGTCATACTAAGAAACAGAAAGATATGGCTCATGGGCCGGCTTGATAACCCAGTGGATAGGGCACCGGCATACCACATGGGAAGCCCTGGGTTTGGTTCCCGGGGACCTCTCCTAGCGGGCAGACCGCCTTGAGAATGGCAAGCCGCCATGGGCGGGCCAGAGCCGCCGTGT
>PVKH010038327.1:0-11338 GCA_004027955.1 Chaetophractus vellerosus | reverse complement strand
TCCTAATTCCCTCCTGGACTCCCTCTGGGCACCACCCTGGTCCTGTTTCTTTCTTCTTCCATGATCTCTCAGTAGCTTCTCTCCACAGTCTTCCCATTTTCATCCAGTGATCGGCCCCAAAACCAAGAGGTTGAGGCGTGTTGGAGGGAGGCCAAGGGATGTCTTGGCAAGGGATGGCGTGACTGTTGGGAGATTTGGGCCCGAACTCATTCCGGGCCTCCCTGCGGAGGCCAGTGGGCTAGTATGTAGTCATGTTGGAGTCCTAGCACACGTTGGAGCCACTGGGGGAGCTGTTTGGAATGTGTTGTTTTCAGAAGCTGAAAGTAGCCCAGTGGAACCAGTTCACAAACCAGTGTCCTTGGCACAGGTGACGTTTTGTTGTGGGGATGTTGAAGAGCATGTCTGGCCTTTACCCACTAAATGCGAGTTGCACTCCCCCAGTTGTAAATGCCCCTTGGGGAGCACAAATTTTCCCCAGTTGAGAACTGCTGATTTGTCTAAATTATCTCCAAAGCAAAACTTTGGAACAGTTTGGATGTGAATTCTTTTTTTTTTTTATTTAAACAGTGTGACCTTTGGCAAGTTACTGAACTTCTCGGAGCCTTTGTTTCCTTAAATGGCTGTAAAATGGCTGAATCCGAAGCACTTGGCCTTGTTCTTTCTAGCAGGAGCTGTTATTCTCTGATTGCACACCACATATTTATAGGGCTTGTCCTTCTTCCCAAATTCAACAACCTTAAATCTGTAGTAGTCTGCATTGTGTTTGATTTTCAGTCCTTTTCTCCAATATGCATGCCCAAATATGTATAATTAGCAAACCTGAGCAGCAAAATTCTCATTCTAGGTTTTCCTTATATGATTGAAAATAATGGCAACAGCCAGAGCCAGCCTTCAGGAATTGATTTCCAAAATCCTGGGCTGGGGAGGAGGGTCATGACATGTTTACAGAGAGGAGATCAAATAAAACTAGTTCAACCAGACCTGAGGTCCAAGGTGAGATGTTAGGCAGACGTACCAGGTAGCAAATCGTAAGCATTGGAGCCATAAAACTACCTCCAACAACAACAAAACAAACTTTTTTTAATGTGTGTGGCTCATCAACCTTGCTGTTGTCCTAAAAAAAAAACAACTTTGACCTTTTTATTGTCTTTTTTTAAAATATATTTTCTTTTATCTTTCTCAGAGAAAAAGGCTTTTTTAAAAAATAACATCCAGTTTAACTTTTAAAAAAAATTGTGCTTTTGGTATTTAATCTTCAGTATCATTCTTTCTTCACTTAAGTGTTTCTGACTAGATTTCTTTTTTTATGTGGCATGTAATCTTCATACCATTCCATGAAAAATCTTTCTTCCCCTCTCAAAAATTTTTTTGGTGTTATTTGTTTTTATTTCCTAAACATGCCATTGATAGAGAAAGGAATATATCAATTTCTGTGTTGCATGATATTTTTGGGGGGAGGGGGTTATGTTATTTCTCTTTGATCTATCAGTCCTTATTTAACATTTTGATAGTTCTGATCTTTTTGTGTCTATGATAAAGTCCCTAAATCAAGTTCCGCTTTAAAATATTAAAAAGGCCTTTTCCAGATTAGCCTTTCCAAACCTTCCATAGCCTGTCTCTCATTTGTATTGTGACGTCTTTAAACTGTTCGTTTTTGCATCTGCTGGTAATCTTACAGGATCATCTGTTAAGTACTAATTTTGAGAGCAGCCCTGTTATTCAGAATTGTTCATGGCCTTAAAATTTTATTTAATTTTTCCTATAAAAAGACAATATGATTACCAAGTGGCTTTTCAACAGTGTCAGCCGTAAATTGTGGTATCCTCTGTCCTGCTTTTTTGATGCTAGTCAGATTGAAAAAAATAAATGTTAATGCCTCTTCTCTGTGGAAAAATTAATGGGACTTTATATACTAAAAATATTTGGAGTATTTTTTTTCCTAGAAAGATGGTGAATAAAAGATAATAAGTTTATGCTTGTTTACCAAGCTCTTTCTAATGTTGAAAAAGAAATGAAATAGTCCCTAATTACCCCCATCTATCAGTTTAATTAGAAATGTGTTAATGTTCTGTAAAGAAAAAATTGTGATTTTATGCCTAGGTGATCAAAAATGTATGACCTTATAAATATAATACTCATGTAAAACACACATCCGGCATGTTTCTATGACTGGTACTAGAACCTAGCCAAATGATTAATTCATGAGTACTTTCTGTTATGATCCGTATTATCCAACATTTGCCGTTTTCTTTTTCCTTGTTGGTGTCTGTTGTTGTAGGTACCAGCAGACAGGTGTTAGGTGGCTGTGGGAATTGCACTGCCAGCAGGCAGGAGGAATTCTGGGAGACGAAATGGGATTGGGCAAGACCATCCAGATAATTGCCTTCTTGGCAGGTCTGAGCTACAGCAAGATCAGGACTCGCGGTTCAAATTACAGGCAAGTGCTCCTCTGCAGACTGTCAGTCTGTGGAGCGCGATTAATATTTCATCAGATGTATTGCTGTGGAGGAGGGCCTTGTGAATTATTGATGACATTTCAATTACAATATTCCTTTAATTCTTTTAGTGGGGGACATCAAAGGAAAATTTTTACGAGACAATGGAGCTGTAGGGCAGGAGAAATTAAACATGTAACACTTTTAATGAATTCCAGGCATTGATGCTTCATTTTGCAGATGAGCCCCACTAGATATTTTGGGTCAATACGATGTCTAAGGTTAGCGTCTACAAATGGATTGTTTACAAACTCAATTATGTTAATATCAATAGTTTACACAGTATGGAATTTTAAATTAGCCATAATACCTTTAGTTCCATTTATTAAATTTTACATTAAAATATTTGTTCTGGCAGGAGACCAGGTGAGCATTACAGTAAGTACAGTCTGTTTATGGGGAAAGTTGGCGCTTTGGGGAAGCATTCTCCTGGATTTCTTTTACAATCGGTGTGCGTTACAGCATTTGTAGGTAGCTCTTTTCTTTAATTGAGGTTACTTAACCTACAACAGTCTGTTGAGTATGCTTTTTGCTCCCCTTCCTAATCTTTTAAGAAATTTATATAAACTTTAAGGCCAACGCCTAAATTATTGTCCAGAAAAACAGAGAATTGCCTAGATTTTAACTTTTGTTCTCTTTAAAAATTTCAATAAACTATTAAAGCTTTAGTATTCTGAAGTTATAAACAATATGTTAATTAAGTATGGTAGGACTGAAATACTTTACCTGGAAATAAAGTACTATGAGAATTTCCATTTTTAAGCCATAAATTGTCTTTCTGTAAACCAGTCTTGGTAAAAGTGTTACCGGGTAAATGTATGATATTTAATCTTGCATCAAGATGACTTCAGAGCTCCTCGGGTTTCAATAGGCTTATTTAAGGAGTCACAGCAAGCAATTTACCCCACTGTCGTGCTGTGGAAGCCATGGCCACTCACTAGATGTGACCTGGAGACACCTTTCAGGTCATCGTTGCTGTACCTGGATCGAGCCAGCCACTCGGCCTCCTACACTTGTGGTTCATCAGCTGCGGAACTTTTAGTGAGAGCCAAATACGCGCCATAGATAACTGAGTAAGGAACATTGCTTCAGTCTTGGGGGTTGGTGCTTTGTGTGTAGTCCTTATTCTTTCATTAATTCAGCAGATCAGCACTTCTCGGGAGAAGAGTTTAAAGTTTTAGAATATTTTAAAAAACTCAGCTGCATTCATGTAGATGGAGGAAGTGGGGAGAGCCTTTGGAGAATTTGAAATGCCAATGTTTTGTTGTTGTTACTTACAAGGCAGTTGTATTGAAGCAGGGGTTTTTCTTCAGATATTAGAATTCTGTTACATTTTGCCTGGAAATGAGAAAGCATTCCTACCCAAGAGAACAGTCCAAGTTGAAAATGGGCATTTAGCGATTTCTTATCTGAGGCTGTCATTATTTTAGCATTATAAAAATGCCTGCTCTATTCTGAATAAGCCCATCACTTGGCTTGGTTTCTGTGGCTCTACCTGGGTTTTTTGATAACTAGAATGCTCCAAGCTGCCCCCATGATTCCTAGGACTGTCTTTCTCTCTGTAAATTATTTCTGGGATTTTCTTATTTCCCATCTCTTTTCTTCCCTTCCCTTCCTGTTATCATGAAACTGGTGTGAGAGTGATACTCTGGGCCTAGGAAACCTAAAGTCATCCCTGCAGTGTAGTTTTGATCTAAAAATTAAAACATGCTCTCTGGAGTAGTGACAGTCCTACTAGGAGTGACGGCAGGGCTAATAATGAGCAGCAGCTGTAATCAATTAACTATCGGCGCTCCGTGCCTCCTTCCATAGTGAAATAGTGGGGCATGTTGGAGTATAGCCCAGACCGTCTGGTTAAAATGGTATTGGTAGAGATGCCTTCCCAGAAGGTGGTTGTGTAGCACCCAAACAACCGGGCTGGTTATGAGCAGAGGGGCCTGCTTAGGAGCTTCGTCCCCTCCCCTCAAATGGGCCAGTGCAAGTTTTTTTGTGTTTTTATAGCAGGCCCTCCTCTGGAGCAAGATGAATTTGGAGTTCTCTATGCTTATGTCCCAAAGAAAATAGTCACCCCTCAAGGGCAAATGATGTTCTGTGCACGCGGTAGGTATTTGGGACCCTATTTGAGATGGTCTCCGTGTTACCGCTTGTAGGTCTGCGAATATCGACAGGGTCTAAGTCTCTGGGATCGTAAGTCTCATGGAAAAGTAAGTTTTCTGCGTGTGTGCGCGTGCTTTAAAAAGAGGGAGAGGCATTATGGGTGCCTGATAAAAGTCCGTGCTGTTTGCTGTGTTCCCAGATCAGAGTGAACACGCTCCCTTCTTTCCACTTTGTCATTCATCCGACAGTCCCCCTGATTTTTTTTTTTATTTTTAGGCGGTACTGGGGATTGAACCCAGGACCTTGTACATGGGAAGCAGGCACTCAACCACCGAACTACATCCACTCTCCCATGAGAGTTGGTTTTTTCATTTGTTTGTTTGCTTATTTGTTTGTTTTTAGGAGGTACTGGGGATCGAACCTGGGACCTCGTACGTGGGAAGCAGGTGCTCAACCACTTGAGCTGCATCTGCTCCCCTGACCCCCTGAATTTTATGGTGGAGAGGAAACAAATTATTTACCTTTTCCAACTTCAGTTAATGCTTTAAAGTCTTCAGTATCATTTTGTGCATTCCTAATGACCTGAAAAAGTTAATAAGCATTCGAAGGCTTATATTTTACTTTAATTCCTGGTAAATTCTAGGCCATGAATAGATTTCCACTCTGTGAGGTGAAATGTCTGACCATGGAGATATTGGCATGTCCTAAATTCATTAGGTAATCAATGAGAGTCAAAGATGAAAGGAATTGCAGCCAGTTTGGTAATTGATGCTAATCACTCTAGTACATTTAGTCATTTCTTATGCTTATCTCGCTGGGATTGAGGGTTGGAAAAGGGTGGTTCAGTTTATGGGACTCTTAATGGACTTTATTACCCCTTCTGTGGTCCAAGAAGCATCTAGGTCTGCTCTTAGAATTCAACTCCGTATAGAAATCCTTCTATTCTTGAAGTAGGGAGAAAATGGCAGAAAGGACATGACATTAATAATGCCAAATAGAGGTTTTGCTGGAATAAAATCTCTGCCCCACGTGACATAAAGTATGAATCATCAATGTAGCAGTTTATAGAAGGTGTATGAAAAAAAAAGAGAAAAAAATGCCATATCACCTGAAAAGACATATGTATGTATTTACTCTGGAGTTTGTGTTTTTATGGTTTTAGATAGCTTTTGATTGGTTGTTTCCTAATCCCTGCTAAGTGCCTATTAAAGATAACTCTCCGTATTCCCTTTGGAGGATATAGGGAAGCTAATCCATTTAATTCTTTCTTGAAAGGAATATTATGGAAGGAGGACAGGGTCATGTCTCTGTTCTCTGCAGGGGGTTTGGAGAGGGTCCCTGCACGGGACCCCTGCAGTTTATTCCCTACCTCTTGATGAGAATCTACGAGGAGGGTGGTAGTCTGAGCCCTTTTCACCTGGCAGAGCGGCAGGGGCAGGGATGGGAGCTGAGAGAATTTAGAGGTGGGCGGAGGCCTTTTCTCGCAGCGGGGTCACCAGGGGCCTCTTGTTAGCATCCCTCTGGACTGAGTACCAGAGGAAGCCTCACTTAAATATGGCTTGACCAAAACCCCACTGTTTTTCTGTTGGAAGGACAAATTCTTTTCCAGCATGCAGGCACTGTGTAATTGCCGACTGCAGCTTAGGCGGTGCGATCCTTGGAGGGAGAGGCTCCCTGGCCCTCCTTGCAGTTTCTGACTGTCCCCAGAGCAGTGAGGACCATGGAAGGCTTTTAGAGGGATGAGTCCTCCAGGTGTTGTTTTGTTTTTGTTTTTGTTTTGATTTTGTTTTTGAGGTACTGGGGCCAGGGCTTGAACCCAGGACTTTGTATGTGGGAAGCAGGCACTCAACCACTGAGCCACATTGCCTCCCCTGAGTTGTTTTGTTTGTTTGCTTGTTTGTTTTGTTTTGTATTGTTTTTCGGAGGTACCAGGGACTGAACCTGGGACCTCCCATGTGGGAAGCGGGCGCTTAACTGCTTGAGCCACATCCACTCCCCCAGGGTTCTTTACGTGATTGTGCCGGAAGCCAGATGACAGGTGACAGTAGCCTGAACTGGAGTGGTGGCCGTGGAGGTGGAGAGATGTGGGAGGGCTGAAGGAGGGAGAAGACGTGCACAAGACTGGATGGTCTGGGGGAGAGCAAGAGGCATCAAGGACGGGGTGCAGCCTCGATTGCCAGTTTGGGCTCCTGGAGGATGGGTGGTGATTCTGTTCACTGGATTGGGAAACAGGAGGAGTGGAAGGTGGAGGGAAGATGATTTGGGACATCCAAGCGGAGGTGACAGCCAGCAGTAGGGTATCCAGGTGTGGGTAGTTGGGAGTTCAGGAAAACGATCTGGGCTGGACCTGGACACATAGTTGGGGACGCCATCAGTGTCAAGATAATACCTGGAGCTTTGGGAGGAAAGCATGTCCAGTGGAGTCATATAAGTGCATTCACCATCACATAGTCAGCTTCCTTCTTGGGCAGAAAGAGGGAGGGGAGGGGCGAGAATGAGTGTTGGGTGCCAGTGAGTCCAGAATGAGTGCCAGACAGCCACGGGCGTGTGTGCTGTCTTCGGTCCACCTGGGTTCCCATCAGCCCTCATGGCTCGGCTCAGGGTGAGCCCACGCGGCTCCCACAGTCAGTTCTGAGCTCTGCTTAGTGTTCGTCTTATGTGCTGACGGGCACCCAGCCCTCAGCAAGAATGACGCTGAAGCGGCTGCAGGACTTGAGAAAGTTGATGTAACGGAGGTATGCGCTCAAGAGCATGGCTACAGGGTGGGTCTCAGACAAGAAAGGGGCACTCGATGCACTCTACCAAGAGAGCAGGGGGGCGGGATGGTGCAGGGTCACTTAGGCACCTATGGCGTGTGAGTAAGTCACACCCGGCCTCCACGGAGCTGGCCACACACCTGGAAATCCTGAGGTGGGGTGGGCTGCAGACACGGCTCAGTGCTGCCAGCAGGGCCCTGGGCACTCGGCTTTTCTCCTAAGGCCGTCCTCCTTGAGATGGATGATGAGCGCTTCCCCAGCAGCAGGTGAGAGCCAGGAGGAAGACCCCCCAGCCAAGAATGCGAGTCCCTCTCGGTCTCACCAGGCCAGCTGGGTGGACGCCTCATGGTGAGCCAGGACCCCCGCCTCTCTGCCCTTGGATTTGGTGGCTGCCACCCAGTCCACTGCCCCCACTGTAGGTGTGGGAATGGGGCAGAGTCCATAAACAATTTTTTAAAACTTAGGAGCATTTCTCCATGTCATTCAGTAGTCTTCAATACCAGTTTCTAATGGCTGTATGCTGTCAACTTCTGTAGTGTTTTCTATGGGCAGCCTCCATTCCAAGCACTTGACAGATATGGACCGATTTAATCTTCACGATAACCCTACACCATCAGTACTTTTCTTCCTGCTTTAAGGGGAGAAGCGGAGGACCAGAGGGGTTAGATAAGCCCAAGATGGCACAATTGGTGCGTGCAGGAGCTGGGCTTGGAGAAACCAGCCTGCCCTCATTGGAGAAATGGGGTCGTGTACCCAGCTCCTCTCCTATGGACAGGCATTTTGGTAGTGTCCGCTTTTTCTGCAGCATAAATATGTTACCTTGTGTATCCTGGTTCATAAATCTCCATATGGGGTTTGCTAGGGCCACAGGCAAGTACTTAGAAGGCTCTTGCCTTGCCCTGCTGAGCTGCTTTCCCCAAGAGTAGCGCCACCTTGCAGAAGCTCAGGGTGGGTGGGCACATGAAGACTCACCACAGAGCCGCTGCGCCTGCTTCTCATCCCAGCGCAGAGCGGGCGCCAGCACTCGGGAGACCAGCTTCTCATTGTCGCGCCCTCCCTAGGTGACCGGGGCCCCTTGGGCACGCTGACCTTCAGGGCCCCTGACCAGGGGCGATTTCTGTCCTGCTGAGTTCCCAAGGCTCTGAAGATTGGTTGAAATTCTATGGGGAATACTCTTTGAGGACTATAAAGCTCCAAGCACATTTAAGGATACTGTTGTGTTTCGCTTTGGTTAAACTCTGCTGTGTAGAAACTTGAGTTACTGGAATCAAAGGGGAGATAAAAGTATTTTTGTGAAGTAACTTTGGTTTGATTTTCTTTTACTTTATTTTAGATGTTATCTTTTCATGTCTTAGAGTTTTCTCTTAATTCCTTCTTCCGCTAATTGATGAATGGGGTTATAGAGGTTTCACTTCCTGGTTTTTAACCTCAATTGCTTTTTCTTTAAAGAAAATATCAATACGTTTCTGTAGTTAGTGTTTTCTTTTTTGATCTAAGCATTTTTTTTTTCTCCCTTAAAATGCTGTCTTTCATGGTCACATTTTCTTCTTGAATGTCTTGGGTGCAGGTTCGAGGGGTTGGGTCCAACCATAATTGTCTGTCCGACGACCGTGATGCATCAGTGGGTGAAGGAGCTGCACACGTGGTGGCCCCCATTCAGGGTGGCAGTTCTGCACGACACCGGTTCCTACAGCCACAGAAAGGTAGCGTTCATGATACTTCGGTATCTTCTGTTTGTTTTGTTTTGAAACAAGCCATGTTACATATTTGGTTTTTCTTTGATCCATCTCTTGATCAAATGTTTATTCCTGTGTTTCATGCATTTAAAATTATGTGATTATTGTTAATTTAGAACTCTGTATTTTCAAAACGGTGAGGGCAGCTCTCTCTGATCTCATGACTTGTCCATGAACCAGAATTGGGGACAGTCAAGGGTTCCAGAAGGCTGGTCGTAGGACTGGGGTGAGAGGCCACGTGGCCTCAGTAGCAGCTGCCTGCCCAGGGAAAGTGGATACAAGAAGTGATCTAGCTACTTTGCTAAATATATTTATGGATGTGCTTTTAAAACGTGTTTTTATGAAACCAAAGAAGCAACATGCCGTTTTGAGAATTTTACAGTCTGTGTTGCTGTTTCATTAAGTTGCTGTTTGTTCTCTGAGTCCTTGATGACTATGTAACTATAATCACTGTTTTGGAAGTTGCATCTCCTCCCTTATCTGTAGTTTTGTTACTAGCCGCATTCTTAAAAAGGGGGTTATCTAACCTTCTTAGGGTAGCATTGATACATTGCAGTGTGTTTTTTTGTTGTCATCTCTGTCTCACCATCTAACTGTGAGTTCTGCCGTAGTAGGGACTGTGTCTTCTTTATTTTTGCATCCCGTGTCCCATAAGTGTCTGCCGAATGAACACTAACTACACCTTTTCACTATGGATTTGCAGGTTTCGTTATTAATAAAGAGTTCTTTATTATGTTTGAGTTCTTTTGTTCCTGAGTCTTCTAAACTCTTGTGTGAGCTTTCACAGCTCCCCATAAAAGGAGTGCCAGCTGGAAAGACCTGCTGATGGTGTGCCTCACTGAGATAGAGAGGCACACGAGCCCCTCCAGTCCAGTGTTTCTATAGTTACCTTGAAACCCCTTTTCCTACAAATTTCTGCTTTGCTCATGGTCCCTGGGTAAGCAGAACTTTGATGGAATTGAATCAGGAGTGGCTATAATTTGGTAGCTCAAATAAGGTGAGCTGTACTAGTTGTTGTTAAAACCTACTGACTTTGCCCTGAATTTTAAATGTTAAGTGGGAAACAAATGAGTCAAGGTCATTGGTAAAGTAGGATAAATGCTGTGTTAGAAAACCAGTGAGTCTCAGCATCATGTAAATCATAACAATTTAGATTATTTTTCTAGGCAAACTCTAAATTGTTGTGCCTATTCTGTCATCAGTCTTGCTAATTATTGTTTATTCCTTTTTTTTTTTTTTTTGCATTTTCATGTCTCTTGACTTCTCAATGTTTTATGTCACCAAACCTTTTAGAAGGGTTCATTAGTTGATGTTTGTATTAAAAAGGCAAAGTTTTCATATGTCTCCTCATTGTCCTTTTGTTTTCCTTTGGATTAGTGAAGTGTGTCTATTCACACCTTTCCCTGGGTCTTGCGTGACCTGCGTTACCTCTGTGGTTATGAAGCAACACCTTCACGTAAACAAAACAGGCGCTAGAGTAAATTGGCTCATGCACGGAAATAGAATGACAGTGACACTCTTGGTGAGACTTGCTTCCTTAGCTTGCTTGGAGGGCAAAACCGTCAATAATAGGTATTTCTCTTTTGGTTACAGGGTTTGGTTCCACCTCCAGAGGTTGTTTTGAACACACACGGTCGTTCATAAATTTTTCAGTGTTTACAATTTACCAAGTATTTTAACTTAAGTCTCTTACTTTGCCAGAAAAGCAGCATCCAGTTCCCTTGTGTTTTCCTTCTTTCTCCTGTTCCTTTTCCATCATAAAGTATCTTGGCTCTCTAAAGATGTCTGCTGTTAAGACAGCAGAGGATCCGAAAGACGCACTTTTTCATCTTCCTAACCCTGCTCGTAACAGGGAAACGTGATGAGTGTCTTCTGTGGCAGTGGCTCCTCAGGAATGTGGTGACAGTTCCTTTGCCCAGGCCCAGTTAGTGAGCCGAGACCCTGACCTTGGCTTCTAGGTGAAAGCCCCGAGGTGGCCTCTGCTCCTTCTTCTCCTTCCCTTGTTATCCTTAGGATTCAGACCTCTGCGCTCTATTCCATACACCTGCTGGCTTACGTAGGTGTGTGACATTTGTCAAAGAGCTTACAATTTTTATTCATATTTCAAGTAGTCTCTCAATGCCAGTCTGTTCCTATAGTTCGTAATCTAGTTCCTGGCTTCCTTTCTGTTTTCTCACCTATTTCTTTTTTCCGTGGGTGGCCTTTCTATGCCCACAGCCTTCCTGTCTACATTTGAAAGTGAACCTTGGTTTTA
>PVKH010038326.1:0-11338 GCA_004027955.1 Chaetophractus vellerosus | reverse complement strand
AAATTCATATTCCCCCTTCCAGGGGAGGGCTGAAGTCTATTCTTCAGACCCCCTCTGCTGGGAGAGCGTCCCAATAAACTTTCTGCCTGCAATCATCAGTCTCCACATCCCAGTGAGCACTGCCTTTTCTCCAGCACATGCAAAATAGGATAATTCCTCCTGTCCACCCGCACATTTTCTTTCTCTTTGTTCTTTTCAGTTTAAAGGGAAAATTACACCCCAGGCTTCCACCATTTGGGGAGATGGAGGGAAAAAGGGGCTTAAAGGAGAAATAGATGTTCAAAATAATTTTCCTTCAAATTCTATATACATCTAATAATGAGAAACTTTTCCCCCAACTTTCATCTTAATTAACTGTGTTTCTGACATCTTAGAAGGCCCACAGTTATAGGGATTGCACAATTTTAGAGAGTAAAACATCATTATTCTTGTGAACTATATGGAACTTTTTAAAAAAAGCACCAGGGTGTTTTGGTATAATAGGCATGAAAACATATGCCTTATTCAAATATGAATTAATGGTCTTTACAGTAAGGCTAGAAGTTTTCAGTTTATCTTGAATAAGCATCCTCTGAATACTGTGCCCAGAAGAGCAGGATTGGGTTTCACTACCACTTGTCATGGTTAAGGAGGATGGTGGAGTCTTAATCCTTTCTCCCCAACAATAGAAATACTTGAAAAGTCAACTTCAATCATTTAGGTTAGAATCAGTTTCTGCTGCCTTCACCTGGTTCTGTTTTGCCTTTACTATATACACGGAGACGGCTGTTGTACAAGATGTGCACATATGCCCACTAGAGTTTACAAGGCTTGGTTTAGAAAACACTGATGCTGAGGCTCTCAAGAGAATTAGAATAAAGCACTGGACGGGGCTTTTCTCCCTGGAAAACTTCCAGTGGGGACAGTGCTCTTGACACTACAGAGATAAAGAGAGTTTTCAAGACACTTTCTCTTTCCATACGAGTTCTTTTGTATGCTGGGTTGCCTGCCATTATGTTTATGTAATTCTGACAGTGTTCTTAATGACACACTAACAGATTGTAAAACACGCTGCTGGCATTTACTTGTTTTTTATATTTTTAAAACAATGTCCTTCATGTAACAGTAGTTAAGCGCGGCAGAAGGACATCATTAGAGCCATGGTTAAACTGTAATTTACACCATTAGGAAGGCAGGAGCAATTTTTATTGCCTGGCAATTTTCTTGCTGAAATATTTGGACCATATGGCTCAATTTGTGTAATAACCTTAATTTCTGCACCCTTCAGGTCTGCCTCCATCTCCTACGGAATGGTAAAATGCGGTTTAGCAGAAAAGGCAACTGTCTATACTTAGAGAGTTGAGATTAATAACATGTCACGTCCTGTTTTTTGGTGAAGGAATTCGAACAGCAGCCAGATGGTATCTCTACAAATAACTGTCAGGGGTCTTGATCTAATCAATACAATGTATTAATACATCTCCCTTTGCTGTTTCTCCAGGGGCCGGTGCACAACATCTGGAAAGAGTGGGTGGGTGGGGGGCGCCAAGTAGAAAGCAGATTCTTTTCAGAATCAAACTGAGCCCAATTAATTTTTCATGTATCCTTGATAACTGTTTCATAATGAGCTATGCGTCTTGACGGATTTGGGGTTGGCAGAGCAGGCTGCCCCTGCTTTCTATCCCCATTCAGTCCACTTATAGAAACCAACCCATTAATCAAGCTATCTGGCATAAAACCTGAATCTCAGCTCAGCAAGAGATCAATAACCATCCTAAAAAAACACAGAACCAGCCACTAATGGGCACAGGTATCCAGCCATGACATTAGTAATTGCCTTAGCAAAAATAAAATTCTGTATCATAATCACCCAATAGGAACTTATATGATAAAATTCATTACTTGTGTCTTGTCAAAAAGTAACATTTACATCTGTTAAAATACACTGTAATTTTACTATCTAGACATGCCCATTATCTTTCAGAGATAGAGAACGCACCCTTTGAACGGATTAAAACTCTTTGATTTTGTAATGTGAATATTTAATAATCCAAGTATCGTATAAAATGTTTAAAAATGAATTATTACTCTTATTTTAAATTCAGAGTACCTGAGGGGCTCCTTAATACAATCTTTAGCCCAGCCATATATGACACAGGATGAGCCTGCTGTGGTAAGAACTCTGATGTGATGTCAGATTGGCCTGATTTCTTCACTCTTTGGCTGGCTTAATGGAAAGATTTACAATTCAATTCATAAATTCTTATCACTTTCCCAATGGTTTCATCTCAAACCCTTACTCTTTCATCATATTCAAGTCAGGCATTTTACTTTTCAGTTAGCAAGTCTCTTTGGGCTTCTCAGGGATTTCTGTACTTTGGTTTCTTCTGAAAGAGGGACCCAGTGACTTTGTATATGAACAGGAATTCCAGAGCAGAGATTAGGAGACAAAGGAAACCCATTAATTGCTTGGTAAAACATTCTCTATTGACTCTCTGACAACAGGTGGAAACCTGTTTTGCCCTTCGGAAAGTCTGAGATTTTGATTAGAGAAAAACTCTGGGGAAGTGATGCTGTGGAGATAGTCATTGATTGGCTTATCATCTGATCAAACCCTGCCAAGATGATAGAAAGGTCTAAGGAATCACCCAGGAACTTTAAGGTGATGTCACATTCATCTTTTCTGACAGCATGACTAGGAATCATGAAGCCTGTGTTTGTTCTATCAGTGGCTGGTGGTCCCCTAGGAGGAATACAGGGTTTAGAATCAGGGGCGTGAGTTAGGGTCCTCACAGTTTCTTTTAAGAATTTATAAATACGTTAACGCCTATCCATGATCAAATACTTGCTTTTTCATTATATTGTCATTGGTCTCTTTCCTTATTCTGCTCCAAAACACACCGTGAGTCTCAGAGAAGAGACAATTTCTTCTTTCTTTAGTAGTTGCTGTAGTTTCTGAGCAGAGCAGATTCTCAAAAAAGAATGAAAGTACACAACTGATGAATGGAGGAGCCCCACAATATTTCTTGGATACAATCACCTAATTAGATTTTATGTGTCTGGGTCCTCAATTGCAAATAATTCAATATTTTCACATGTTCATGAGTTTTCAGAGATGCAATAGCCCAGATTTTGAACTTTCGTTTTCTTTGCTGATGTCCAGTGTGGATAAATAGAAAAAACCCTGACAATGGAATGTTTGCAGTGAAGCTGCGTAGCATCAGGCAAGAAACTTATTTAAGTAACTGAATTACATAACTACATAAAACATGAAATTTGGCATCCACAATACATGGCATCTAGAATTTTAAATTTGTGTGAGGTCATTATTAAAATATTTAAATTACACGAACTAAACCCTCTGTGACAATGTCAGAAAATAGTTGCTATTCTGGGGTCTCCCAGTTCATAGATATGATCAGTGATGTGAGGTACAGCCCTAACAAGATGTTTCACCTTAAAAGTTATATCTAGGTAAAAAGATTCATTTGAAAACCCCTCACATATGTATTCACAGGTGGTGGGTGTGGGTCATTGCATTTGGATTAAAAAGCAAATGTCTCTCTCTACATGAGAGGTCACTAGCTTGTGTAAGGTAAAACCTTTTCACTGTTGAACATAATTAAAATATTCCAACAGTGGTTTCAGTAATTTAAAAATCACAGTATTGTTGTAATATTTTTCTAGGCTTCAGGAGCTCACAATTGTTTGGCCCAATCAAATCTGGGAACACTAGAGAAGTTATCACCCATCAAGGTAATTACTTTCAAGTTGAAATAATTACTCTATCAATGTTAATGGTCTTTCAACTTCAATAAAGCACTCACCTGCCGATAATCACAGCTAACCTCTTGCTCTAATGCAATTCCCTCTCTATTTAGTAGGTTATATTACAGCCGTTACAGTGGTCACTTGTCCTGAACAGCTGCTGAATTTCACTTTGATCGGCTGTGAACCATAAAAATATTGGTCATCTGTGTATGATTTCCCCCTAACCCATAAGTCCTTGCAGAGCTAAGGATATGATCTCTTGGCTGTAATCGGGTACTTCTGGGGCAGCCATCTTGTCTCAGGTAGTGGGTACTTTCCGCTTGTGACAAGAGCATAGTAGTTCAATTAACTTCTGCCCTCCACTGCCATTTACAGCTTGCTGTCTCTGCAAAATGGCATATATTCTGAATTTATAGCCTGGGCCTTTTATCATGTGGACTAGTTCATTTACTTTCATATATGTTTCTAACATGGCTCCCTGGGATTCTTGGGTGTCTAAATAGGGTTTCCTCATAACTCAGTTAAAGGCCAGAAACTAGCACAGTGGACCAAAGGGCAAGTAGTCTACCCACCAACGGCCCCTCATATACTGATAGTGTACTCTTTGGCATAGATGAAGAAGTAGGTGGAGGCAGAGTCTGTGTGTTTTGGGAAGCATGTGTGTGTGTTACCAAAAGAACTCAAGCTCTGCTGATGTGATCCCCAACCTGTGGGAAAGGGTAGGGTCCTGGAAGAGGGATGGCAGGTAAATAGAGCTGCATCTGGAGTAGAAATAGCCTGAAGAGGGCTCTTAGAGTGGCTGGCATGAGATGCTATGGTGTGGAGAAGATGAGTCAGTGCTAATCCTCAGGAAGGAAAAAAGCATGTTTTCGCTTCAGGGGACTTAGAAAGGAAATAGAACCCAGTCTGGTACTGTTCTTGGGAGATTACCTGGAAATTGGCAGTGTGGTATCAGGGAACATTTAAGTTTGCAAACTCAGAGTTATTTTGCAAGGTGAGGAGCACTTGAAACATATAAAACATAAGGTCTTTCATTCATGACCAAATTAGTACAGTTGCCTTATACAAACCAAAACTTTATCTACATTTGCTAATTTATTCCAGCCTCTGTTATTCCAATTAGTGGGATTTCTAATAGTTTTATAGTCTATTTATTTGGCCATCTACTATTTCCTGTAGGTCTTTGCATAATTTATTTAGCCATTGCAACAGTCCTGTGAGTTAAGTAATATTTTAGCTCAGTATTAACAATTAAGAAAGGGGAGTGATCCATTTGAGGTGTAGGGACCCAATCGTTTCAGTGGGCCAGAACATGTGTGTGGATCCTAATGTGGTCTTCAAGTAGAAGGATTTAAGATAAATTTTGGAAATAGAATCAATAGGACTTAGTGAAGGATCTGATATGGAAATAAGGGAGAGGAAGGACTCAAGGATGACCCGGTTTGAACAACTAGAAAAATGATGGGGCCATTTAGTTGTGTAACAGAATATGAAATCAGAATGTGTCTTGGAATAATGAATGAAGCTTAGAAAGATAAGTTGTAAGTTACTGTACCGGAACTGCTAAGACATCCCTGCAGAACTCGTAGATGGAAGCATAATGAGTCTTATCATCTTTAAGCCCCCCCTCTCCTCCAACAACCTATGTAACAGAAGATCCCACTTCATGAAAAATGAGTTAAAGAAAGGAACTCAGAGACACAAGAGCTTTGCTTGTCTCCTTACCACTGAGTGAGAGGATAAGGGTTCTCTATCCTCTCCTCCCAAGCCATCTGAGGGATATCCAAGGAGCCATCTGAGGGATATCCAAGGAACCACCTGAAGAAATTGGAGGTGTCTTGAAGAAAGGTGCAGTGGACATTCATTCCTTGCAGGTGGCTTGCTGCTGAGCTGAAGAAACTCACAGGGCAGTCTTCATACTATCACTAGGCTGGAGAGGGGTATACTGAGGCTCTGATGTGACCAGGAGTTTGGATTCATGGCCTAATACAGAAACTCATACGTGCTTCTGATTTAATAAATTCTGAAGTTAGGAGGCTGGCTGGGTCTCATCCAGCATGGTAGGTCAAATAGAGAGGATTGTGTTGGAAATCTTTCACTATTTAATGGAACAAGTTTTCCAAGGTCTATCAGATTCCAAAGAAAGAATCAGAGCTTATTCAATATGATAGGAATCCACTATTCGGTGCCTGCTCAGGAGAGGAGCCCCTAGAAGTAAAAGAGGTTATAGGGGTGGGCCTTCAGGGCAAGAATAGTTAGGGGTTTAAGAAATTAGCCAGAGAGTGTATTGCCTGCACTGGGAAACTGTGAAGCATAGAATATCCCATGGGCAAACTCTACACAGCCCATGGAGAAAATCCCATGAAGCACCTGTACCTCAGAGGGCAATGGTAGATAGATTAGAACAATATTAATTAATAATATTCTGCACTTTTCTCCCCGATCCTTTCTTCCCTGCCATCTTGATGGAATCAGCAAGAGGAGAAGAAGGAACTGAAGAATTGTGAAGAAAATAACCATGTCCTCTCTTCCCCATGGCAATCCCTAAACACAAGTCAGGCTTTGATTTAGACTGGACCTTTTTTTAAGACCTGAAAATGAGTTTGATTGTCCAATTGGACTGGTTCTTGTCACTGAAAGTGACTGGGACCATGGTTCTTACCGAGCTTGTTGGAAGAGATTGGTTGAAGAAAAATATAGTTCTTTTAAAGAAGTGACACAGAGCTCACGAGGACTTACATGGCTTTCATCCACAATAACACCAAGCAAAAACTCCCCAACACATTTTTGTTGCAATTGGTAGGGTACTGTTTTTTTTTTTTTTAAGGATAAAGATAATGTAAGGCTAGTAAATGAAAAGTTCATGTCAAACTAGATATATCATTAGTATAAAAATTTGGGGGTTACACTAACAAGTATTCATTGTTTTATGTGGCATTTACCTATCCATATTTTTGACTCTTTTATATAAAAGAAAGAAAGACACAGTTAGATCATGTTATGAGATGTACAAACTGAGCTTATAGAACTGATGCTGAAACTTTGGTAATTGTTTTTATTACCAAATTTTTCTTCATGTTAAAAAGATAGTCACCAAAGGAGCACCTTTAGATAGCCACATTTGTATTGCCTTATAAACAGGTCTGGAGAGAAAAGGCTAAGAAACCTCAAATTTTCAGAGCCACAACTAATTTCAGATCATATATAAAGAGCAAGAATATTTTACATTATAATAAACCAAAATGAAAATGGGATTAAAAATGAATTCATCAATTTACTCATAATCTCTCCATAATATGGTGGATTAAGAACCATCTCAAATATTTTTTTTGTCACGTACCTACTTAATGGTAAAGAGATTTTGAAACAGCAACACGAGGAAATTTTGAATACCTCCTCCTTGACATTGGGAAAGGGAGTTTGGCAACTGGATTGTAGACACTAGAGTTTGTCATTCTGGATTTTATTCCCAGATTAGAAGCCAACTTTTAGTGACCCATGCAATTTGCTTACCCACTCAGCACCTTATGCTTGATTCTCCACACAGAGTGAAGTACCATCTATCTTTCAGAGTACTGGGCAAAATGTATGATCTGGGCTTGATGTTTTATAACCCTGTGGGGTAAGCAGGGATATACTTAGAGCACAGACTAACAGGTAAACCACCTTCTCCTTTAAATCCCAAGTTATTTCTGCCAGTGCTTTAGCAGGTGCCAGTGAGAGGAAGCAAACAAACCCGGAATGGTGGCAGCAGTTTCGCCAACCGCGCCAGGAGTGTTCCCTGTAAGTACCACCATGGAACTTTTGCATGCCAAGCAAGGCTAAATACAGTTTCTCTCTTGACACTGCACAATTCATCACAGAACTAATTGGGAAGGGAGTTTAAGGACTCCTACCTAAATCTTGTTTTCAGTAGTGGAGGGTTTTGGTCTGAGGAGACGCTAAGAGTCTAGATACCTCTCTTTTTCCCTCAGAAGGACCAGCCTAGACCCAAAGGGAGATGAAACTTTTCATGAGGTGGGGAGAGAAGCTCATGAGGCATTAAAAGCCACACTCTTTCCATTTCTCCTCTCCTGCTGCCTCTGCTGCTGCTGCTCCTGCCAACACATATGCTCCCCACCCCCATGGAGGGCCCCCACTGCCAGTTCTTCATCCACTGCCACCACCAGCAGGATTCATGCCTCCATTGCACCTGTTTTATGTGGCTCTCCCAGCAATGTCCACCTGTTTGTAAACAACTCTGGGAAGACCTTGGGACAAGTTAGTGATGGCGCCATCACCATGGGCAAGTTATTGGTGTGCCCTCTTGCAGAGATGGGATCCCAATAAACATGGGACTAATGAGGGACATTAGAGATACCTCTTGCAAGCCGGAGAAGTGTAATACAATCCTGCAATTGTGGGGTTGGACTCTGTGCCTCATTAAGTGGGAATGTGGTTCCTTTGTTCTGGAAAATTTCAGCCAGAATGGTCAATTAAACAAAAACTTGAAAAACTGCCTAGGGCAGGCACAGAAAGGGGAAAGAGCCAGTGAAAATGTTTAGCTGGCTCAGGAATTATAGGAACAGTAAGTAAAGCCAGGAAGGTACTCAGAGAGGGATTTAAAAGGGAGTCATCTAAACATGAGTGGCAGAACTAGGGAAGCTCAGAAACTTGAAGTGCCCAGCAATAATAACCTGTATCTGAGACTTGGTTACCTACAGTCTCTGCTCTGCCCAAGAGCCCAGTCCCCGGAAGACTTCAACAGTAGAGCTGAATGTAGGATTCAGTGTTGGCATATCGAATATAGCACTCAATCACTATTTGTCAAATTGGGTTGGATCTTCAATAATTTGTTTCTGACCCTGGAGGCTCATGCTCTTCAGAACAGGAAGAGATGGACTTAGTTTACAGGTGGAAGGATTTGGCTAGGCTAAAAGGGACGATCTTCTCTGATGGTGAAGAGTACAGAACATTGGAATTAAGTGATAGAACCTCCTTCTCTAGATATCTTTAAAAATAAAGGATTGAACACAGTCTCTCAGGAATGTAGGAATGGGTGAAGCTAAAAGACAATGGTGTCTTTTCCTGGTGACCCCTTTCAAAGGTGTAAAGAGTCATAATGACCTGCTGCCCTGGAAAGTTGGCCTTGTGACCAGAATGTCTGAACACCAGCCCAGGTTGCTGTGTTGCATTGTGGATGATGTTCTCAGTACTCAACGGGCTCTTTCCTGGTGAACACAATGAAGCCTTCTCTTAGGAGTCTGAAAGCCAAAGACCCAGATTTTGGGGACTCACTTTGGACACACATACACGCACACACATTCAAAAATACTACTATTTCTTGATTATCCTGGCTATTCTCTTTAGCACTGTACAGATTACGCTTTAGAAAAAGAGAAGAGTTCAGAACTCCAGGAATGTCAGTATGGAGAATATGTAGAGAAGACCAGTGTACCCAGGTCCCTGTACAGCTTAAAGTTTGAAGCAAAGGACTTCCTTTTTGTCAGGAATTTTGTAGTTAAACTTAGTATCTACAGATTAAATAAAGGAGAAAGCTCATGAATTCGTTGGACATGTTAAGTCTTGTATTGTAAAATGAAACCACCTAAGAAGGGATAACTTCTATGGCTTCCCATGGGGGAATTCTCATAGAATTTATTTTGGGAAATTAACTGATTAGGATCATGCCCTGAAAGCCATATTTTAAAAAGCAGATGTTTAAGCATTGCAATACTGGTGCTTTCAGTAAATACATATTTTCATTAAGGTGTTTCACTCAGAAAACTATTGTCAAGGATCTTTCAGTAGTTTCACAAAAAAATTCTGCTTTCAGGGTTGTAGTTTAGAACAGTAGTTCCAAGGATTTGTTGAGAAGTAACACTTCTCCCCATGGAATAGATATCAACGAAAAAGATCTTCTGCATTTAAGAACATGGCTTCTAATGCTTCTAATGAAAGATCTAGATGTGATATGTGAGATTCTGATATATAAAGATAATTAAATATCAAATGAAAAAATATAAAGCACAAATTCTGAAATAAAAATGAAGATTTCCTTAATATCATCCCTTCGTTCACATATTGCTTATATTTTAGTCATCAGAGAAAAATAAAATATGTTATTTAAACTATTCATTTGAAAAGATTCAACTAAATGTTGCATTAAAATACATTTCCCCTCTATTAGATATTTTGGTAAATACCTTCATATTAATTGGACTACCTAAATTTGAAGTATAGGAACATAGATTAGTCTTTTAAAATAATGCTTTATGCTACCTCTTCACTTTGCTCTTTTTATTGAGGGGCTTTCATAATTTAATAAGATCTTGGCACATTTTGAAAACCATATGTATTCAAATCCTAGACAACAAAGTTCCATTTTCTCTGTGAAGCTTCTTCAGTAAAAGGGCTTCATGCTGACCTCCAAGAACATTTTTTGCCCAACATATTTTCATATATTGTGTCGTTTTCTCTTGTTTTATGCTTTACAGCTAATCAGTGGTGGAGTTTGGACTCTTAATACCAATATGGTGACCATAACACTGTAATCCACTAGTTCTTCTAGTAATTTTCCTATGCGCAGTTCTCAGCTCTGTAATATGATAAAAGAGAAAGCTCTCTGAGGTAAGGATCATCCTGTTTATCTCATATAGGACATGTCTATGGCAGGTATGAAGAAAGTGCCCAGGAGATACCAGGTGAAATGAATTAAGTTGTGTTATGGGCCAGACAGGGCTGGCCTAGAAAAATCACCATTAAGTTATAGTATATGTGACTTTGCCCTTATTTATATGATATCATTAGCTCTTTGAGTAATTGGAAAATTGAATATTCTGTCTAAAGTTATCCAAACCTTAACCCCATGAGGTATGGAGGGACACGTTAAATTATTCACATTTAACAGATATGGAAAACAGGAAACGAGATGACTTTATATGCTTGAGATAATGCAAACTAGTTGTGTCCCACAAAATGATCCCCAGTCATCCTGACACTCAATTCAGTATCTTATCTACATAACCATATTGCTTCTTTTCACTTGTAAACGATTGATTTTCAAATTTAAACCCTAAGTGAAGAAAGATAACATGACAAGGAAATGAATTTCAACAAGGAAATGAATTAACAAATATCAATATCAGTTATTTTTTTCTAAATTCTTACCATCACCGTGAAAGCATGCACAGTAGAGACGGTAAATGTCGGATCACCGGGTCTCTCCTGGTAGATCACACGGTACTGGGAAATAACGCCATTGGGAGATTTTGGCTTCGTCCAGTTCAGCAGAACTGAATGAGAGCTGGTGACTTGAACCCAAGGAGCTGGCAAATCCTGAGGTGGGGCTTCCAGGGTCCGCGCGGTTGACCAGTGACTCTCCACCGAGCCCCTGGAGTTAAGGGCTCCGACCTGGTATTCGTAGAGGGTGAAAGGCCTCAGAGTATCCGAAGCATCCACAAATTCAAGGGCTCCTTCTGACCAGACAAACAAAAGAGACTTCTCTTCAATGCCAGCAGGACGTCTGAAAGGAAACCAGGAAGGCAACCAGTGACAGCTGTGCACTTCAAAACAAAATTTTAGATGCAGTAAGAAATTGCTTTTTAGA
>PVKH010038325.1:0-11338 GCA_004027955.1 Chaetophractus vellerosus | reverse complement strand
TTAAAAATATGATTACTGAGTAGCATGTATAAGCTTAGAATACCACCCAGAGAGAGGAGGGTTGGGGGAGAAAGGTAAATACCAGACGGGAAAGACTGGGAGGAAGAAGGAAATTGTTGATTAGGAGGGTAATGATCCAGAGTATGTTTTTCCATGAAAGAACTTCAAAAATGAGCTATGCTTTATTGTTCTTTTTACGGTCTTTTCTTTCCTACATCATATGAAAAGGACAATGTACAAACCTCAGCGTTTCCCAGTCTAAACAATTTATAAAAGTCAGAGACCTGACAGACACTGACGTTTTATTTGGTATTTTAACAGTGCTATTTAAAGGTATGCCATGTGTGACCTGAATGTAGTTACCCTAATAAACTTTGTTGGTGCTAACATGGCTTTTTAATGCACAGGTTCACACACTTCATAACACAATCTGAGCGGTGATTGATTTGGTATTTTTAGCAATTGTGGGGCTTAAAGGAAATTTATTATGACCAACAACATGTGCACTGTGAGTTTTGTTAACCTAAAATAAAATCTAACGAGGATTATTTTTCTGTGTTTCTAATGAATTTTTACTCAACTACACCTGGCTGTTCTACTTGTGATTAAGCTGTAGGGTAGGAATATCCACTCTACAATGTATTGTCTGGCCCAGAAGCCTTTGCTCTAACTCTGTGAGAAGTCAGAATCTTCAGATGTTTCACTTTGATAAGGTCGGCTGTATTTAAAAAAAAAAGTGCTATATGTGCGGTTGACATGACCAGCTGTAATGTATTAATTGCTCATCTCAGGGGATTTATGGGGCCTTTGATGTGGTTCTTACTACTCAGTCTTTATCTTTGGTAGTAAGCAATTGTTACCAAAGTGGAAAGGAATCAGGCTTAAATTGAGATTTTGGCTGTCTACCAGTAGCACTTTAGGAACAACTCTTCCTGTTTCAATGATATCACTGGTAGTACTGGAGTAAATTAGCATTTTACTAGAAGATTATTTGAGGGTCTTATTTTCAAAAGAATTCATGTGACATACAACAATTAGGCCATGATATTATAATTCAAAACATGTTATTCTGGCATAGTTCCACCTGATAACGATGAAAACTATTATGTTAGCACTCAAATTTTCTATTTGTTTGAAATCTGTAGTTTAATCAATAATTCAGAAACCTTCTCAAGCATAGGCTTACATATTACTTAATCTCATCAAAACCATCATCATCATTAGCCAACTGTACACAGAATTGCCAAATATATGCATGATGAGACTTACACAAAAACTTAATTCCATTTTTTAGGAGGTAGCCATTTTAAATAGCCAATTACCAAAAAAATCATCAACAACATACAGTGTGGACATGCTGACTTCCAGCTGTACTAACATTGGTTATTTACATTAAGAACAAGGATTCATACAAATACTTCCCCCCTCTTCTTGCCAGTTGAAGAATCAGCAGGTGTGGTTTAAAAGACAAGAAAATACTAGAGGAAAAGAACTGGCCTAGGAATCAAGAACTCTCCTGTCCAGCCTCTGCCACCTAAACATGGTGTCATTTGGAGCAACTTAACTTCTCTGGGCCTTAGTTTCCTGTTCTTCAAAATCATCAAGTGGAATTAATGATTTTGAAGGTCATCCTTGGCATTGATATTCTGAGCTATTGCACAAAAGAAAAACAAATTTTATTTTCAGTTGTACACACTATGGCTTATCAAATAGTAAATATTCCAAAATTAATTTAAACTTACTTTGGCAAACAGTCCATATTTGTCAGCTGGTTTACCTTTCTGATTGTTGAGCCCAAAGTAAATGTCTAAGACAGAAAGGACCATAACAGAGGCAACAGTGCTAACAGGTTAAGAGATTGGACCCCTTGGTAGCTAATAATTTGGGTAGACCTCCATGGATGCCATGAAGCCAGGTTAGCAGTTACAAGCGATTCAGAGCTACAGTGAAGAACATTGAGGATGAAAGCCACAGTTTGAGACTAAAAATGGTGGCACCCTGTGTCTACTTGTCCCAGACTCCTACATGACAGGGTTGGTGCACCTACTTGCCAAGAACATTACTACTCATGACTTGTGGATTCACCTCAATCAGATTTCCAGGGAGAAAATGGGGAAGCTAATTAGCAGATGTTGGTAAATAGTACTTGGATAAGATATGTAAAAAGAGAAAACTTTGCTGTTTCATTTGTTTGTTTTCTGCTTCTACAGTCAGTTTTCTCATGTTAGAACCCATTCTCCCAGTTAATAAAAAAACTTAGTGAAATAATGTTGGCATATTATAATACTGCAGTTTATAAGACTGCACAATATCAGAGAAGAATTCAGAGCTAAATTTCAAATGGGGTAGAACTGGATGAAGTGCTAAACTGAGAGATGGGAGGACACTGAATTCATAAAGGATGGGAACCTAGGAGATGAGATATGTGCACACCAAAAGGAAAATGCCAAAAGCAAAAATTTGATTACCTGGAACCTTTGCTTGACAGTGAACTTGACCATGATCACCCCCTAACTCTTGACAGGTTCTGGCTTTCCTCAAGTAGGGTTATGATGAGATGAAGAAATTAGGAGAAGGAAGCAGGCACAAGGGGTGGATTCCATCTTGATGTTTAGGCAGTGTGCAGCAACCTACAGCAATTCATCGGTGTATTTTTTGACACAGAATGGACATACTCAGTAGAATTCACTAGAAATTTGGGAAATTTCAAGCTGTCCAGGTTTTTAACAAGATATTTTTTAAAATGCCCATATTGTGGATATTACTTGAATCTACAGGTGCCTAGAATGGCTGTTTCTCAGATTCTAATACTGAAAAACACAAATATTCTGAAAATGGGAAATTGTTTGGTGTATTGGAGACGACCATAGTTGGAAGAGTAATGACCTCACAATGGTTTTACTTTTATCTGGGACATTTTAGAAAACATGTCAAAATTATAACAATATCTCCAAAATGGTGGCATTTTCTGCAACTTATAAATTTGAAAATGGTTCAATACTTATCAAGATTTACTATTAAACTTTACTTTGATGCCATTTTGATAATAGCAACAAAAGTTGCTGTTAGCTGTCTGGATATTTATGTCAACAAACAACTTCACTATCTGGCACTTTACATATACTATGTCATTATTCCCACAATGGTCCCTTGAAGCAGATAGCAGCAATAGGATCCTAACTAAAAGACATCAGTCATCTTCTTAAGATCCTACACACAAGTTAATAAATGTCAAAGCCTATAAAACTCACAATCTTCCATTCTTTTTTATTCACTCTATTAGGAATTATAGATGAAGTAGAAATTATATATATATATAGTAAAATCCATCTACTTCAAATGATCTTTGCCTTCTCTTTTTATTATTATAAAATTTTTGATGCATGCAAAAAGACTCAAAATTCCATTCATAACTTCCAAAGCACAAAGATAAAATAACACCCATGAATGCTCCATCCATCTTAAGAAGGAGAAATTTACTACTATTAAAGTTCTCCCTGTACTTATCTCAATACATTCTTTATGACCCAAGGTGTGGCAGTTTGATATTATTTACGAATCCCCCCAAAAGAGAAAAAGAATGTTTGTAAACTGGTTTGTTCCTCTGGGTGTGATACACTTTGGTTGTAATAAATTTAAAGGTTTTAAGTTTACTTTATAAACGATTAGGGCTTTGATCTGACCACATCAGTAGTGCGTGACTAGTGGTTGGTTATGTCCCCGCCCTCTTGGTGGGCTGATATGAATGGACACTCACACAGGAAGAGTAAGAGCTCCATAGGCATGGAAGAGGAGAGAACTTTGATCCTGCGGCCCCAGGGAGAGATGAGCCATTCACCTGATAGTTTGCAGCTGAAGAGAACCAAGCAGCTGAGCAACCGGTAAGGCCTGGAAAGAAAAGAGCCCCATGCCAGACTGATATAGGAAGCCCTGAGAGATGAGCCCTATGCCAGCGTAAAGCTGAGATCAGAAGAATCTGGGACTATGGAAACTTAAGTGGAATAAGGCCAGAGAGACCAAGCAGAGATCGCCTGCCATCTTGCTTCAACACATGGCATCTGACTTTGGTGAGAAAGCAACCTTGAGTTGGACTTTTTAGGGCCTTGTAACTGTAAGCTTTTACCCCCAAATAAATTCCCTTTTTAAAAACCAACAGATTTCTGGTACTTTGTATCAGCACCCCTTTGGCTGAATGAGATACAAGGGTAACCATTAATCTTTTTCTTAAAATTTTTCTTAGAATTTCTTTTCATTTCTTTAGCAGTTATAAACATATGTTTTTGAGCTTTATAAAAATTAAATCTTATTGAATGTATTCTGCAGCTTTCTTTTTCTCCTTTGAAATTATGTTACAAGGATTTATCCATACAGATATGTATAGCTGTGGTTCATTCATTTTCATTGCTGTAAAGTATTGCCTTATATGCTATAATATGTTTATTCATTCTTCTGTCAGACATTTTAGTTGTTACTAGGTTTTTTTTCTTTTGAACAATGCTGTTTTGAACACTCTTGAACATGCCTGCTGTTTCATTATGGCATGTGTATTAGTCAGCCAAGGGGTTGCTGATGCAAAATACCAGAAATTTGCTGACTTTTACAAAGGATATTTATTTGGGGTAGAAGCTTACAGTTACCAGGCCATAAAGTGTAAATTACTTCCCTCACCAAAGTCTGTTGCCATGTGTTGGAGCAAGATGGCTGCCGACATCTGGAATGTTTCAGGTTCCTTCTCCCTCTTAAAGCTCTGTGGGCCCAGCTTCTTCTGATCTTAGCTGTAGGCTGCTATAAGGCTCATCTGTCTCTAAAAAACTCATTTCTTTCTGGGCTCAGCTGCTCAGTTCTCTTCACAAGGTCAGATGTAAACTATCAGGCTCATCTCTCTTCCTGGGGCCTCTACAGTGTCTAATGAGCTATATCTCTTCCTCTGTGTTCTTCTCTGTGTATTTATTTCCCAGGGTTCCAGCATCAAAACTAAAAGTCTCTCCTCTGCTGTGTCATTTTCTCTGAGGTGGGGGCGGGGACTCAACGTACTACTGACATACTACTGACATACTACTGACGTGGCCAAATTAAAGCCCTAATCATAATTTAATCAAGTAAAAGTGAAGCCTCTGAATTTAGTACAGACCAGAGGAACAGACCAGTTTACAAACACAATCCAATCACTATTTTTGGAATTCATAAACAATACCAAACTGCTACAGGATGACTAAATGCCTAAGAATAAAATGGCTGGCTCATAGCTATGCATATTCTAATTTTCAGCACCTAATACCAACTAGATATCCAAAGTCATTGGGCAGTGGTGACATCAGCAAAAATAGCAGAGTAAGGGCCTCTAAAATTCTTTCCTTCATGGAAGCAATGACAAAACTGGCAGAAATGATCAGAAACAACTTTTTTGGAACTCTAAAAATTACCAAAGATTTGCAACTGGAGCATTTACTCAAGAAAAGTGCCTATTCTTGGTAAGAACAGCAAGGTTCATGGCTGTTCCCCATTCCCCCTCTCCAGCTTAGTGGTAGCCTTGAAATATATCAGCCTGAATTCTCAGTGAAAACCAGTAACTTGGCTGCCTTCAAAGGGAGTGGAACAGGGTTGAAGCACTGTCAAAGCCTAATTTCCAGAAAATTAGGCTGCCTGAGGCACTGGATAACAGGGTGGCAAACAACAAGCTAATTGAAATGCCTCAAAGAAAATTATGGGCAATGAGATGTCCATGTGGGTTTTGCAAAAGTTCCACAAATTTCTGGGCACCTAGAAAGCTACATGCATATTAGGAGCTTGCACATACTTGGGGAAGTGTGTATGTTCAGGAAAGACCGAGGAGACCTTAACTTCTCATCTCAGACCAATCTTGAGGCTCTGCTCAAACAGCAAGTGAAGGGTACAGTGAAATGTCAACTGCCCAGCTGAGTATTGAATGTGTTTATGAACACATACACTGAGACCCTTGACAAAATCTGGGAAACTTATTGGTTCCAGGCATTTAAAGAAATCTCTGTTCAGTCATCGTTTGTCTATTAAGCTAACCAAGCAAAATCCTCAGTAGCCACATATAACAAAGAATACAAGATTTCAGAATTAGTTCAGAACACTCAATAAACAAAAAATGACAATAAACAGCAAAAACAACAAACCTTGGGGAAGAGAGGGCAATCTAATTTCTAGAGTTACCACATTATATTATTCAAAATATTTTGTTTTTAATAAATTATGAATATGCACAGAACCTAAAAATTATGGCCCATAAACAGGAAAACAAGCAGTCAACAGAAACTGCACCTGAGGAAGCACAAATGTAGGAATTACTAGACAAACCTTAAATCAGATATTTTAAATATGTTCAAGGAAATATAGGAAATAATGTCTAAAGTCCTAAAGGAAAATATGAGAAAGGTGCCTCAACAAATAGAGAATATCAATAAAAAATGGAAACTATCAAAAAGAACTAAATAAAAATTCTGGAGTTGAAAAGCACAGTAACTGAAATGAAAATTTTACTAGAGGAACTCAATAGCAGATCTGAACAGGCAGAAGAGTCAGAAAACTTGAAGATAGGTCAATTGAGATGATCCATTCTGAGGAATAGAAAGAAAAGAGAATAAAGAAGTTCTTACAGAGGCTCAAAGACCTGAGGGACATCATCAAGTGTTGCAACATATGCATAATCAGAGTCCTTGAAGAAGAGAGAGAGAAATGGGCAGAAAGTATATTTAAAGGAAAAATGGGTGAAAGTCCCCAAATTTGATGAAAAACATTAATCTATGTATGAAGAAACTCAACAAACTCCATATGGAATAAGCTCAAAGAGACCCACACCTAGACACATCATAATCAAAGCGTTGAAACACAAATATGAAGAAAGAATCTTGAAGCAGCAAGAGAGAAGGGATTCCACCTACAGGGGGTCCTCAATAAGATTAGCAGCTGATTTATCATCAGAAACCATGGTGGCAGGAAGGCAGTTGGAAGACATATTCAAAATTCAGTAAGAAAACTGCCAATCAAGAGTTGTATATCCAGTAAAACTACCCTCTACAAATTAAGGAGAAAATAAGATATCCCAAGATAAATAAAAATTGAGAGAATTCATTTCTAGAAAAACTGCCCTAAAAGCACTATCAATGGGAGTCCTTCAGGCTGAAAAGAAAGGACACTACACAGTAACTCAAATCCACAAATAGAAATAAAAGCCACTCATAAGAGTAATTACATAGGTGAGTATAAATGACAGTATAAATGTATTGTTTGCTTATAACTCTTTTTTCTCCTCTCTGATTTAAAAGACAACTGCATAAAGCAATAATTATAAATCTGTGTTAATGACAGTGTATAAAGATAAAATTTATATAGCAATAACACTATAAAGGAGGGATTTGTGAATGGAGTTATATAGGAGCAAAGAAAAGCTTTGTGTACTATTGAAATTAAGTTGGTATCAATCTGAACTACACTGTTAAATGTTAAGATGCTAATTTTAATCCCAAGGGCAAGCAATACGAAAATCACTCTAAAAATATTAAAAGAAATGACAAACAAATTAAATGTTACACTAGAGAATATTTATTTAACTCAGAAGACAATAATGCAGGATCAGAGGAACAAAAAAAGGCATAAGACATATAGAAAGCAAATGCCAAAATCATTGTACCAATTTCAACCCTCACCAGTAGCACATGTTTCCAGTGTTCTGCATCCTTATCTATAATTGGCATTGTCAGATTTTTTGAACTATGTCAATCTAGTAATTTTAATTTGCATTTCCCAGAATGCTATAAGATTGTGTGTTAGTTTCTATTCATGTTACTTTTCATGTGAAATGACTTTTCCCCATTTTTGTATTGAATTACCCGTTTTCTTATTAATTTTATGAGTTCTTTATATATTTTGTATACTGATAATCTGTCATAAGGGTAGTAAATCTCTTCTCCCAGGTTGTTGCTTATATTTTTACATCTTTTATCCTGTCCATTCCAATAAGATAAATTCTTAATTTTCCTTCATTTTTACTCTGTTTTGAACCTTGTTTAAGATATATTTTCCAAACTCAAGATCATAAAAATATTCTCTTATATTTCTGTTTTAGTTTGATAAATGCTGCCCATGCAAAATACCAGAAATGGGTTGGCTATTATAATGGGCCTTTATTAGGGTAGAAGATGTGTCCAAGGTTGTGAAAATGTCCAAGTCAAGTCATCATCAGAGATGTTGTCTCACCAAAGGTCAGCTGTTGATTATCTTGGACTCCTGCCATAAGGCAAGGTAAAATGGCAGCCAGTATCTCCCTTCTCCTCCAGGCTAACTTTCTACCTGAGATCAGCTGTGGGCAATCAGGCATTTCATTCATCTCTCCCCTCTCCTCCAGGCTTCATTACTTTGGCTTTGGCTGCCTCTGCTGATTCCAGCCTCCAGCTTGTCTCTCAGCCTCTTGGGGATTCTCAGAAGTTCTATAGCTGCAGGCAATCCTGGAGTCCTCTCTTACATGGCTGAGTAAAGTAGCAGCTTTTCCTCTCTTCTCTCCTCCGTTTATATGTAGGACTTCAGTAAGGATTAAGACCTACCCTGGGTATCACAACCTAATCAAAGGGACTTAACTGAAGCAATCTAATCAAAGGTGATCTAATCAAATTGTCTCTTCACTGAAACTAGCCAAAAGATCCCATATATATAGGTTTACATGTACAGGAATGGATTATGCCTAGACAGAATTTTTTAAAGTAATGCTTCCATAATTTGTTAAATTGTCTTTTGTCGTTTTATTTTTTGAAGTTGAAATAAAGTTTACTGATTTTTGAAAAAAAAAAGAACATAATTTTCTGGGGTCCACAAACGACTCAATCCAGCACAATTTTCTTTCTTCAAGTTTTGTTTTTTGTAGTTAAGTTTTGAATCCATCTGGAATTGCTTTTTGTGTGTATGTTATGAAAGAAGAATATAATTTCTCTTCTTCTGATTACTTTTTCTTCTTTTTAGTATGGATAGTCAATGTTTCATCACCATTTCTTCATAATGCAATCATTTACCCACTGATCTGCAAGGGCATGTGTGTCATATGCATGGTTTCCCTATGAGGGGAGGTCTGTGTCTGAGATCTCTAATTTGCTCCATTGCTGTATTTGTCTACCTCTAAGTCACTACCACTCAGTACTCATACCTTAACTTTATAATAGGCCTTAGCTATCTGATAGGATAAATTCCTCTACCTTCTTATGCTTCTTCACTAGATATTGACTTTTTCTTTGCTCTTACATCTCCAGGCTCAGCTTGTCATATTTCATGAAACGTTTCAGGAGAGTTTGATTGGAATTGCATCAAATCTATAGATATGTTTTAGGAGAACTTATATCTTTAGAATATTGCGTCTATTTATCTTGGGAGATTGAGTCATGCTCCCCACAACAGACATGTTTAAGTCTTAATCCATGTTCCTGTGTAGGTGAACCCATTTGTTAATAGGACTTTTTGAAAATGTTATTAATAAGGTGCTGCCAAATTGAATCAGGGTGAGTCTTAATCTATCTGACAGGAGGCCTTTAATGAGAAGCTATAGTGATGCTTTCAGTCAGAGGAAGTCAGCAGAAGCCAGAAGTCAGAAGAAGCCAGAGAGTAGGGAGAGATCACCATGTGATGGAGGACTGTCATCACCAGAATGATACCAACTCCCAGTAAAAGCATGATCTTGATGCTGGGCTTCTGGCCTCCAAACTGTGAAACAATACATTCTTGTATTTGCTTTTTGCTAAGTAATTGAATGGCCAATATTATTGTAAAACTATTTTATTAACTTTAATAATTTATCTGTAGACTATTTTGGGTTTTCTATGTTTGTATCATCTAACTGCAAACAATAAGGTTTATTTCTTCTTTTCCAATAATTGTTCCATTTTAAATTTTGTATTGCTTTATTCCATGAACTATACTCTCCAGTTAGTTATGTCCCACATGTTTTATATAAATAATTTCAATAAAGTTTATTTTAAAATGTTGTCTTATTTTTATATTCTTTTTTGAACTGTTAGTGCATTAAATGTGTTTTTAAATTTCCAAACATATGGTTGTTTTAGGTATGCTTTGTTATTAATTTCTAAATTAATAATTACCATGTGTTCCAAGAATTTGGTCTGCATCATTCTGTCTTAGTTTGACAAGGCTATTATGACAAATACCACAAATGGGTTGCATTAAACAATAGGAATTTATTTTCTCACAATTTTTTGGAGGCTAGAGATCCAGCATCAATGTATCAGCAAGCCATGCTTTTATTGAAGGAGAATCCAGAAGTATAAACTAGAATAGAGGACAGGAATAGACAGAGAGTCATGTGATGGAGGCAGAGATTAAGCCACCACCATGCTGCTACAGACTTTGAAGAAAGCATGGCCTGCTGATGCATTGCAGGATTCTACAATGTCTGCTTGAAAATACTGAGTTATAGTTTCCAACTATGATGACAGATTTGTTTATTGCTACATATGGAACTGTTAACTTTTGCTTTAGATAGTTTGAACCTTTTATTATGGACAAATTAGAATTGTTCTTTCTTAAACCTTTTATCAACATTTAATAATTATCTCAAGTAAAGCTTTTTTCCCCAACTTATATTCATATGACATTAATATACCAATGTGAGATTATTTATTTCTTTTTTAGTATTTGCCTGGTTTATCATTTACCTTCCTTTTACTTTCAAACTTTCTGTTAATTATATACTAGGTGATTCTCTTATAAACAGCATATGACTGTAGTTTTTTCCTAATCTTACTATTATATCTTAAAAGTTCAATTCTTTATATTTGTTGTCATTGGTAATATTCATAAATATATCTGTATATCTTATTTTGTGTTTTTTCTTTGCCCACTATTTGTTTCCCCCTTTCTTCACCCCCATCTTCTTGCCTTATATTTTAATTATTTTTTTTATTCTATAGTCCCTCTAGTTATTTTTAAGTATATACATTATATCTATTATTTTCTTAATTATCTTTAAAAATATAATTTATTAAACAAATCCTAAAATAAATATCTTTACCCTTCCTCCTAACAATACAAGAATTTTAGAATATTGTAAAGGTCATAACTTATATGCTCCAATAGTTCAGTACTTTAGCTTTTAAGAATACCACTAATGAAATAAAATTAAAATATTTTATACCATCAATGTTTTTTATGCACTTACCATTGTCATTCACCATTTAATCTTGTTTCTGAAACGTCCTTTTTCTTCTTTTTAAAAGTTTCTTTAGTGATTTTTTTTCAGTTTTTAAAAATTTTTTATTTTTATCTCTGAATGTCTTTTTGCTCTAATTTTTGAAAGATAGTTCTGCTAAGTACA
>PVKH010038324.1:0-11354 GCA_004027955.1 Chaetophractus vellerosus | reverse complement strand
GTTTGAGCCACATCTTCCCCCTCCAATGCCTTCATGAAGTAGAGTCTTTTTCATTGAACAAAACTTCCCTAATCACCTGGTCCACGCTAGGCTTGGACTCTCTGCTTTTGAGGAATCCATTCGTGTGGCCCCAGATATAGACAGACTTGTACATCTTAAGTGCAGCAAGGTGGTCCAGCCATTGAGCCTGGGTGAGGGGTGGGGGGGAGCATTGAGGAGGGAGGGATCAGTTCAACTCACAATGTCTGAGTCTGAAAGATGAGGAGGTAGGTGTTGAATGGTGGTGGGGGTAGATGGAGTTCCAAGCAGAAGGAACAACTTTCAAAAAGGCCAAGAGTGAGAAGAAAGTATTGCATGGTTAGGAAATGCAAGTTGAAAACCATGCATGAGATGCAGCTGGAGAGGCTTTGAATTTCATACTAAGGAGTGGGGACTTTGGTCCATATGCAATGAGAGTGGCATCTGGAGTGCAGCCAAGGCAAGGAAAGGAGGAGATGGGATGCATGTTTAGAAAGATCTTTCAGGCAATTCTGGGAACATGGGAAGACACTGAGGCAGGGCAGTTGAAAAGCTGTTGCACTAGGCTGGAAGGTCTTAAGAAGCATTCACCCAACTCTCTCTCTCTCCCTTTTTTTTTATTTTTTTTATTTTAATAGATTCACAATTTGAGATCCAGAAAGTTCAAGTGACTTGCTCAAGATCACCCAGCAAGATCAATGGTAAAGTCAGGGCCTCGACCTGTGGGTCCTGCTTCTAGCACAGGGCCCCTCCACTGCCCCAGGATCCTCAGGAGGAGAGGCAGCCCACTGACATTTCCCTGTTGTTCTTTGCCTCTGAATTTGTCCTGTGTTCTGCCCCCTACTGCAGGCCAGCCTATTAAGGCATTGATGGGAAAGTGTTCCCAGAGGACAGGGCCGAGCATTGCCGGTCTGCTTCGGAAGATGCTACTGCTGCTGCTGCTTCCACACCAATCAGGGAGCTTTCCAGCCGCAGGAGGAAGCCAGGAGCCAGGGGACAGGGCTGCAGTGATTTATGACTGCACAGAAACAGCAGGACACTAATGTACCTGGCTGGCCTGCTTGTCTGCCAACTTAGCCAGAGAGGATGCATTAAAGGTCATATCCTCCATCACTGGAGATAGGAACGGAGGGCTAACCATAAAAGGTGCCTGACTGATGTCCTTGTGTCAGGATAGTCACCAGAAGGCAAGGCCTGTCCTTTCCTGAGCCGATGCCAAGGGGTAGATCCTCATGGCTTGGGCAGGGAAGGGCAGCCTTGCTACTGGGAGTCAGGAAGATCTGCCTGAGTTTGAGTTAAGGCTCTGTCAGTCACTGGCTGTGTGACCTGTGGCTGGTCACATAGCCTCTCTGAGTCTCAGTTTTCTTCTCTAAAAAAAAAAGACTGATTCTGAGTCTCTCTACCCTTGGGACTTGACCATCTCTCTGTTCTGCAGGCATGGACTCCTGTTTCCATTGGGAAAGAATTCCAATAGCCTTCCATTTTAGAAGAGGTACATACTGAATCTAGAAGTCTGACTCATCACAGCCTGGTGGGACCCTTAGTGCTCACTCAGCTTAATTTCTCACTTTAAAGGTGGGAAAATGAGACATGGAGAGGGAACAGGCCTTGCACATATTCATGGGGACCTGGCAGAAGCCAGAATACTAGTTCTCCACCTATCTGCTCCAGGTTTCTTCCAGCAGTACCAGAGAGTGGAGGAGAAAGCCCGGATGTTAAGCCATTTGCTGCTGCTGGGTAATGTCACTGTGCCTCTGAGGCAATCCTCTAAACAGCCAGGGGCTGCTGGGCAGCTGTAGCTTTAAACCTAAAGTCTTAAAAAATGAAACAGGAAAGGAGGGCAGGGCCAGGCCTCCCCTGCACTGTTGGAGGGAAGCCTCGATGTGCAGACTGCATTTGTCATTCGTGTTTGGCTTTGGAACATCCTTTTCTTTGCATCTGCTTTACTTTTCCCAATTAGATTGGTCCTGGGCTGTTTTTCACCATTTTTTTTCCCCCCTTTTTTAAAACACATTGGACTGGTAGAGGAAGGAACTGAAATGGAGGGGTTGGAGAGGCAGGCAGGAACGGGCCAGGAAGTTCCCAAGGTTTAGTTAGCATCTGGGCCCGGATCAGTGACACATTTAATCCACACGTGGGCAACCAGGGTTGGAGGTAAGGGCTCATTCCCACGGGTCTGTGGTGCCCAGGCCGGAGTGGTTCAGGCCTGGCCTGCAGGGAGGAAGAGAAAGGAAGAGGGATGACTTGGTGAACAGAAGGAAGTGGGAGGGTTTATTCACCAGCAGGATTGATTTTTGCTGGGTGGTGTGGTGAGGGAAGAGGGGCCAAGCCAGAACCTATGTTGGAGGAGGGGGAGAAGAGAGCTATTTCCTGACTCTCCCCACTCAGTCCATCTCTTTCATTCGCTCCTGCCAGAGCAGTCTCCCTAAAGTGAATTCATTCATTCATTTCTTCATTTCATATGTTCCATGTGCTTACTCTGTGCCAGGTACTGGGCCAAGCACCGAGGAGTCAATGGTGATGGAAGCTCACAAAACGCAAATCTGATCATCATCTGCCCTTGTTCAAATCCATCACAGGCTTCCTACTTATTTCAGAATAAGGATTTAACTCCTTAGCCTGGTATTCAGGGTCCCTCATGTTCTGACCCCTCACTCCATCCCCAACTTCTCTGCCCAGAACCCCTTCCTCCTCTTCCTATCCAGCCAGAAAGAATTTGTAAAGAATACTTTCAGCATGTAAGACGTTCTGAATTCCTTGAAGGCAGGGTTCCAGCATCTAGCACAGGGCCTGGAATATTCCTTCACAGAATCTCTTTCATTCTAGGTTCTCGTAACATAACACTTCACCTCCCTACTTTATTTTTCACTCCTTATCACTTTCTAACATAGTCTACATAGTCATTGTTTATCTTGTTTTCTGTTTCCCCTTCAGAAAGTTAAGTTCCATGTGGGCCAAGATTTTTGTCTGTTTTGTTCACTGCTGAACAGTGGCTAGCACATAGTAGGTGATCAATAGATATCTGTTGAATAAATGAAATAAACTGTGCAGACAAAACTATGGGGTGTGAGAATCTCAAAAAGAGAAGCAAATGAACAAGAATTTGTCAGCCTGACCTCAGTGCATTTTGTCCTCGGTGGGGGAGAAAAGTTGGACAACCTCCAGACACAACCCCGTGTTAGGTATAGCGTAGGCTCTTGGCAACTGTGAGTTGAATCTGTAACACTCCATCCTGGAGAGGAAGAAGATGCTCTCCAGGGGATTCAGCCTGCGGACAGCTGCATCCTTTCTGTACCTTAACCGGTATGCCCGGCCAGTATTTATCCTTCATGTTTTCACCATGTTTCACCAGTCAGGCCCAAGAACCTCGAGGTGGGGATGGGGAGCTGGCACCTTGGAGGAGGGGCTGACAGTGCTCCAGGATTTGGCCCCTTAATTCAACCATCCCGCGGGAGGTCCCACTCCCTTGTCCCGCAAGCCCTGCAACTTCGCCTCCGAAACAGGGTCCGGGGTTGAAGTCTTTGCTCCCTCGCTCCTAATTTCCCGGAGACTATGGGGCGGGGCCGTGAATCAGCACTCACCAGGACAGATGCAGCTCTCATCTCCGCCAGGGGTCCCCAGCGGCCGCCGGATTGAAATCCCCTCCCCATCCTCCTCCGCCCGCGCTCCGGCTGCTGGGAGATGTAGTCTTGACCACTCCTTTGTCCTTGGTCTGCCCAACACGCCACCCCACCCGAGGATGAACTACAACTCCCAGGGGCCCACGCGCCAGAGGGCCGGCGGGGCGGGGGTCTCAGGGGGATGGAGTAGGGGGTGTCTGGAGAAGTTGGGACGAAGGACAGGGGTGAGTTGAAGAAAATGGGGTGTTGCTGGGCGTCGAGGACGGAGGAGACCGTCACAAGAGCGGGGGCGAGCTGAGGAGGGAGGAGCGGCGGGAGCAGCGGAAGGGGCCGGGGAGGGGCCTGGGCGGGGGCGCGCGGCGGGCGGGGCCTGTGCGTCACGCGGCGTGGGCGGGGCCGCAGGGGGTTGTCCGCCCGCGGCACGCACAGCAGCCGCAGCCGCCTCGCGCCCGGTCCCGCGGTCGCAACTCGAGCCGCAGCCTCCGCGCCACCGCCGCTAGAGCTGGTCGCTTCGTGGGTCGGTCCCTCCGGCACACGGGCTCCCGCCGCGCCGCAGCAGCCCTCCGAGCCGCCCTGGTCTCCTCGTCCGGCCCGACCCAGCCCGCGAAGATGGTGGACCGCGAGCAACTGGTGCAGAAAGCCCGGCTGGCCGAGCAGGCGGAGCGCTACGACGACATGGCCGCGGCCATGAAGAACGTGAGTCTCCCTCCCCTCCCCCCGCCTCGCCCCAGCCCCTTCGCGGACGAGTCCCTTCGCCTTCAGGGCTCTGGGGCCAGTCGCGTGTCGCGAGTGCATGCTCGGTGCCCCCCCTTCGGTGAGGGGGCTGTGGAGGGTCCTGAGGGCGGTCAGGAGCGGCTGGTGACGCGGCCTCTTCTCTGCGCGGCCCCGAGGGCCGGCGGCGCTGCCTCCTCGGCCCTCCGCGGGCTCAGGCTGGGGCGGGGTCTTGCAGGGCTCGTCGCGGGAGCGGGGTCTCTGGTCCCCGTGTGCCCCGGCGTCTGCTGGGGACCTGCGCGGGGCCGTGCGCATCCTTTGTGCCCCGCTTCCCCTCCTCCCCCCTAGGGCGTGGGGGCGGGGGACCGCATGGATGCGGTTCCTCTTTCTCTCCCTGGTGTCTGGGCGGCGCCTTTCCCATTCACTCAGCAGGTCTCTTTTTCTTCTAGCCCCCCACTCCCTCAAGCGTCTTCCCCCTGCCTTCCCGACAGATCCTTTAGAACCTCTCCGAGAGAAATTTAGGCTCTCTTGAAATCTGGGGTCAGTGGTGCAAAATCGACACCTCCTTGCTCACGTTTGACTTAACAAAAGGCTCCTCTTTCTCCATTTCCCAAAGCAAGTCCAATTGCTTTTAGGAAAGGGGAACGTCTGTCTCGTTAGTGTGTTCTCATTAATTGTTCTGTACATGTCATCTCCATTTTCTCCTGTCGTTTTGTATTGAAAAGGGCAGATAACGCCTTTTAAAATAAAGGTTGTCAGTTTATGACATGCTGTTTCTTTTTTAAATACAGGCACGCATCTATTGAAATTCCTATAAGTTGAAAAAAATTCTTTCTGGTCTGATACTGCAAACAAAGCGGTGTGGGAGGCAGTATCAAGTCATTCCAGAAGATTCTGCATTTGTCATATTGCAGAGAGCCTAGACTGGGTGGAGGCTGGGAGTTGTTGTTTTAAAGGGGAAAATATCTTAAAAAAATTTTTTTTTGTTAGAGCTGAAGCTTTTTTTTTTTTTCCCAATAAAGCTAGCTGTTCTCATGCTAATGAAAATACTGATCTCCAGTTGTCGCATTTTTCTGGGATGCAGATTCCTGCCTGTATTGCACCATTTTGTCAGTAATACTGCATTTATCAGTTTGAGATTAGAGGAACGCAGAAGCTTTAAACAAATAATTAAATAAAACGTGGGAAAATTAACAATTTTTAGGGTTCATTATCTTAATATTTAACTTCCTGTCTTATGTAACAAAGATTTTAAAATGCATCTCCAGTTTGAAATGGATGTAGGAGTGTATCTTGCATGTTAAATCTTTTTTTATGAAACAGTAGATACACAAATTGATTCTCAGGTTAACTACATCAGTTCCCAAAAAGATGACAATGCTGATTTCTTTATATCTAAACAAGCTACATTGACAAATAAGATTTTTTTCTTAAGGAAGGAATTTGACTCTGAATTGGGAGTGCTGCTGTATTACTTGACAAGGTATATTGACACAGTTGCTATCGTACAACATTTTAAAGCTCAAATGACAAATTTCACTTTATATACCTACTAATATTGAAAATATCTGTAGTTCATGTTATTTAGACTCTTCTAATTTTTCCATATTTCTAAGTTTCACAGGAAAAACGAGTGACCTCTCACCTACATCCATAGCAACCCAGTGATGTCACACACAATGACACAGAGGCTGCAATGCACCTAAGGGCTGGTAGGGAGTGTGCAAATGGCATTTGTCCAAGGTAATGCAGAAATTAGCTGATAAACCTGGTGGAATTGAGCATTCATCTTTCCCCAGATAAGAATGATCTTCAATAGAATGGTCCCATGGGTCCAAAAAACAAGTTAATCAGTGACCTCTAGATGTGCTTTATTCACATTCCTATTTCTGGTTTTCCCACCAAAGTTTGTAAGATATATTCATATTTTTTAAACTTTCATCCCACCTATTTAAATATAGCCGTTCTCCGGGGTCATTTTCAGTAACAGATGATGAGACCCCATTACAAACATATTAAATTCATTTTAAGTAGGGCTTTGGGAAAATTGTTTTTTGCAGTGATTATGCTTCTTTGGCAGAGAATGGAGAAGAGACCATTTATAAAATAAAATAGAGCTTTTTTGATACTCAGTTATGGTGACTTTGGCCCTCATTTTCCTCATCTGTAAAATGGGACAATACCTGTTTGTAAAAGTTGGGAGGATTAAATAAGAAAATGTAATAAGTGCTCAAAAATGGTAATTAATAAAACTTTGTTTCCTCCTGTTTTTATAAAAGTAATCTCATGGAGAATTTGGAAAATACTGGAAGGTGCCAAGTAGATACTCAGTGCTGCCACTCAAGTGAGCTCTCTTTAATGGCCGAAGTCATCCTGATGATAGAAGGATTAACATTTATTTGCACTTAATGAAATAGTCCTGGAAATAACACAGTTGGGATCTGTGCAGAGTGGCCAGAACAGAAATAGTATGCAGTATTTGGAAAGGAAGAAAGAAGGAAGTCTTTAAGACATACATGTAGTTTTATATTTAAGGAGAGAGTGAACACCTAGATGTTCCTACTTGTTAGACAATGTTGTCTTGTACTTTGGCTTTTAATAGCCTCTCGAGAAGCTAATATTCTGTTAGATCATGGAGGGAGAAAAGGTTCTGGGCTCTTAATTTTCTTGAAGTTACTGGGTTAAGAAATTTAACTAGGAATGCTAGGATATATGTGTGGCAAAAAGGCTGTCTTAATTATTTTTTTTAAAATCTAGTGGAGTCCATAGATTTAAAAATTCCTTTTATCTTACATATTCTATTTTATATATTCTAGCCCTACCAGAAGATTAGATCAATGGCCGTTATGCACTAATGGAGTACTGACACTTCTGTAGAGTCTTCAGAGGTGGATTTCTGCCAATCTAAGTAATGTAGCTTGGATTGTTCTCTTTAAGTGTAAAGAATAGAGATAAAAGTTTGCTTTTGATGTGTTACCCTTTGCAATATCTGAAATGAATATTAAGTGTTTTTTCTAAATAGTTTAAAAATCTCATGTGTCTTTTGAATTATATAGAGATAAAAGATATTAGTAAATGTAGGAAATAACCTCACTACAGTCCTGGATAAACTGCAGACCTTGGGTAGGATTTCATCCCTTGTTCTTAGAGAAGGCTTATTTATTTATTAAGCCAAACTAAATTATTGAAAAGAGTGGAGGAAATTATATAAATGTATTTTAATTGAGGTGAAATTACATAACAACCATTTTAAAAGTGTCAGCGGCATCTAGTACATTTAGTGTTGCATGACCATCACCTCTTATCTAGTTTTAAAACAAAAAGAAATTATATATATATAAACAATATTTTGAAATAATTTCAAACTTAGAAAATTGCAGAAATTATACAGGAAAAATACATGGACCAGTAAAGGGAATAATATTTTTAAAAGTGGTTTTGTTCTGGGCTGTAGCTGGCTGGGTTTCCAACCATGATTATCGATTCAGGAATGTACCAGTAATGAAGTGCCCCCAAACAGCTCACAGCCACTGGTAATGGGTTCCCCATTTGTCTTTGTTTTCTAGCATTTGAGCCTTATCAATCCAAATTGAAAAAAGGGACCTTAGCTAGGTTTTATTTCCATTGAAAAAGTTGTAGAGCTTATAAACCATTTGATGCTTACCCAGATAAATAAGAATCAATTTACTTGAAATTGGAGCAGACCATTAAGTATTTAGAGTTTGTGGAAATTGGCTGGTGCTCTTTTCTGATCATTTTGAACCCCAAGGCTGACTTTATGTTAAAAATTATTTCCCTGCTGTGTGGTGGTAGACCCCAGGTGAACACTGGGCAGTACTGAGAGTGGTGAGCTGTTCAAGCATGGTCTTCTACCCAAGCATGGTGTTCTAAAGTGATCAGAGGCCAGTATAAGAGGACAAGTACGTTATTTTGGTTACCAGAGTGTTCCTGAGGCTGTTGGAGCTGATAAGAATGAATGAGACTTAACCTTTCCCCTCCTTCACGCCCCCAATATTACCAATCCTAATATCTGAATACAATTTCTGTATTCCTACCAGATCCCATGTACATGGAAGAAAAGAAGCAAGGGCCACTTTATATATATATATATATATATATATATATATATATATATATATATTTTAAAGATTTGTTTTTTATTTATTGTATATCTCCCCTTTCTGCTTATTCTTGCTGTGTTCATTTTTGTGTTCTGTCTGCTTGTGTCCCCTCCGCTGCGGTGACCCACCAAGTCACCTCACTGTGTGGCAGCCTGCCTCCTCTCGGCGACTTGCCCTGCCCGCGGCGGCTTGCCTTCTCAAGGTGGTCTGCCCACTCAAGGAGGCCCTGGGAATCCAACCCGGGGCCTCCCATGTGGTAAACCGGCGCCCTACCAATTGGGCTACAGCCGGCCCCCAGCCACTTTATATATTTAAAGGGGAAAAAAATCCTTCTAAATTTATATAATTCACTATCTTCTCTTTTGCTTTATTTTTCCTAAGCTTTTTTCCATAGTGCTTTGCCAGATATTCCATTCTATAGTTATGGGGGTGGGGGGCACACTGTTGCCTCTATAAGTTAGCAAGCCTCGCTGAGTTATAAAGTCTACTGAAACCTCTTGCCTTTTGGCCTTTCCTCTCATAATCATTTTTCTGTTACCTTCCCCAAATCCCATTTTAGGTATCAGCTGTCACTTTGATTAACAGCCAAACCATGTCATCTTACCTTAAATTAACATTTGTCTTTGAAATTTTGATTTTACTAAACTAATTTATAAATTTGAGTGGAAGAATTGTTTTAAAAATTCCCTAAAGAAAACCTTATTTTAAAGTTAAATGGTTAAATAATCAGTTTGGTCCCAAGATTCTGTAGAAGAGTAAAAACTGTAAATCTATGCCTGAACTGAATACTGTTAATGTGCCATATAGCATTAACTTTGGTTGTAAATAATAGAAAAGGGAGAGTTGTAAAATACAGATTTTTAACATGACAATAAGAAATACAAACTTCCAAATAAAATGATTGGCCTTATCCTCCAAAAATCCAATCCAGACTTGGATCCAGGTATAGCATCAGGTTTCCTGTCTTAGTAATTCTGTTACTAGAACAGGGTGTAAGGGTTGGGAGTGTGACAGTGACAGCAGTGGGCAGCTGACCATGCAATGACAGCTCAAGAGGAATCCCCCCCCCCCCAGCTGAGCATGAAGAGCAGCTGCAGTGATAAAAGTGAGGAATGCCTAAGAGGTAGCAGGAGGGAGGCTTTAAAAATGCAGGTTTGTTTTGAAGAATAGAGATCATGTAAACAACTTTAGCTTTCTAAAAGGCATTCAGAAATATGACGTTTAAGCTACTGCATTTAAATACCCTAGATCTAGGAAGCAGAGTTGCCCATGTTGCTAGTACTTTAGGGATATAGAAGTAAGCGTAAAAGTCTTTTTATGCTGAGCTATTTCTATACAGCACCTCTTCTGTAGCAGTCTAGCTGAACCAGTGGATGAGTGAGAATGTTCTGCATTGGAGGCCAGCATGGATAGTAGCCATGCAGACGCCCCGTAATGCCTGCTGGTATACTCCCCCCCCCACCCCCTTTGGTAACTTTTATAGAAGGGCCTGGCCTACCGGCTATGGGTAGACTATGGTGGTCTATCATAAAAAATAGCTATCAGCTATTTTGGCAACTTGCCTTTTTTGTTGACATTATGTCAAGAAGGTTTTCTTATGTCATTATTTTAAATGACTGATGTTCCTGTGAATGTCATAACTTAATTTTCCTGTTTAGCATTTAGGCACTTCCCAACTTTACATTTATTTATAGTGTTGCTGTGAACATCTTTGTGGCTAAAGCTTCTTGCAAGTTAATATTGCCTGTTTAGGGTATAGACCCCCAAAGTGGAATTGCTGGAAGAATGGGTCAGAACATTTTTTAAGAATCTTGAAACCACCACTAGTACTGGATATTATTCTTAAAATATTGAAGAAATTTAACTGATTGAATAGGTATTACGTGCACACAGTTCAAAATATAATAGGTAACTCTTGTCTTCTCTATTCCAAATAAAATGAGGACAAAGCAGGGGAAAAAGCTTGTCTGCTTGTTTGAGTCAAGACTTCCATCATCTCCCCTTTGCTTCTTAGAATGGTTTTTAAAATTTGTTTGTTTATTTATTTATACTGGGGCCAGGGATTGAACCTGGGACCTCATAAGTGGGAAGCCGGTGCTCAACCACTGAGGCACATCTGCTCCCGTTACCTTTATTTTTAAAAAACCATTCTGGAAATTCCCAAACATACAAAATAGAGGTGAAAAGTATAATAATCTCCCACATACCTAGCTTCACTAATTGCCAACATATTGGTCAATATTGCTTTATCAGTATACTTCTTTTCCGTTCTTTGGGATTGTTTATCATTTGGGAAAATGACTTTATATCTGACTGAAAAGGATAATTCCCTTTGCCATGAGGGCTCAAATTACCAGAAAATTCACTTTATATTTAAATTTGGCAAACTTAAAGTATAATTTCTTTTTTTTTTTCTGTAACTTTATTTTTTAGTAGGCTGTTTTTTAGAACAATTGTAGGTTTACAGAAATGTTACACAGAAAGTAGAATTCCCATATACCCTACACACCCAGTTTTTCCCTTTTTACTTACGTGGATTAATGTGGTACATTTGTTAAAATTGTTGAAGGACTAATAGAATTTGTATTAACTGAAGTCCATTAGGGTTCCGTCTTGGTATTGTACGGTTCTGTGGTGTTTGGTTTTTAAGATTTATTTATTTATGTCTCCTGACTCCCCCGTTTGCACTTGCTATGTCTGTTCGTTGTCTTTGTTTCTTTAGGAGGCATGGGGAACCAAACCCGGGACCTCCGTTCCCTGCTTTGTTGTATCTCGTTATATTCTTCCTCCTGCGTCTCGCTGTCTTGCCCATCTTCTCTAGGAGGCACCGGGAACCTCTGCTGCCTGACTTGTGACTCTCATCATGTCTCTTCTTGTGTCCCTT